>OMLP01040534.1:0-12503 GCA_900302685.1 Spondyliosoma cantharus | reverse complement strand
ACAACTGCTCAGAGTCTGCTCGGAATATGGTGAGCAATATGACATTAAGTTCAATGCCAAAAAGAGTGTGGTTATGATTGTGAGGACGAAGGAGGACCGTAAGACTGTGTTTCCCTCTTTCTGTCTATCTGGAAGTGAACTCTGTATCGTGGACAAAGTCAAATACCTTGGTCAGGTGATCAGGAGTGATCTCTGTGATGATGAGGACATTCAAAGACAGTGTTGTAAATTGTATGCACAAGCTAATATGTTGACACGTAAATTTAACATGTGTACTGACAAGGTAAAAATAACCTTGTTTAAAGCCTACTGTATGCCACTGTACACTGCTCACTTGTGGTGTGATTATAGCAGAGCCAAATTTAAGAAGCTGCAGGTTGCATATAATGATGCACTGCGTTTAGTATTGAAGGTCCCACGGTGGACCAGTGCCAGTCAGCTGTTTGTGCTAAATAGCGTGTCCACTCTTAATGCTGTTATTAGAAATGTTGTGTATAAATTTATAAATAGACTGGAGCGGTCCAACAATGAACTTATAATGGTGTTAATCAGACCTAAGGAAAGCAGTGTCAGGTACACATCGGGACTTTGGAGGCACTGGAGGCAGTGCTTATATGGACTATAATATTGTACTTGTCGTTGTTTGTTTGTTTTTTTTAATGTTTTTTTTATATGGACTAAGAGTCTGAAATAAAGATTGATATGATATGATATGATATGATGCCTTGCTCAAGAGCACCTCGGCAATGCCCAGGATGTGAACTAGCATTCTCCAACTGCCAGTCTACGTCACACTTTTTGGTCCGATTGGGACTTGAACCAGCGGCCTTCAAGTCCCCAAGCCACGTCCCTACGGACTGAGCTATATGGTGAAAATTATTTGCTAAAATTAAAAGAACAAATGCTACAACTGTAAGCAAAATGGTGATTAAAATCATTAGGCCAAGCTAAAAGTAGCCTTTTAGTTAAAAACTAATAGCTGAAATAAAATGGCCAAAAAGGGCTATTGAATAAATGGTTACAATTGTTAGCTAAGTAGTCTCATCAACAAATGGTTAAAAATATTTACTAAAGTTAAAGGATAACAATTGGATTACAATAGGATAGGATTACAATTGTTAAAATCAATCAACATGCTCATTGTAAAAAGGTGGAGTTCAAATCCTTAGCAAGCAATGGATTAATGGTCGAATGGTTCAAATAAATACAAACAGTTGAAGCGTTAGCGTCACCAATGTGTGTGTGTGTGTGTGTGTGTGTGTTTCACGTGTGATTTATGGCCATTTGAAATCTATATCCTACAACATTCACTTCGATGCTGTAGCAGAACTCTATATTGATCTCTAAGACGTTTGACCTTATTGAAGCCATTTTCCAAATACAATTTGTCTGTATATTTGTCTCTCTCTGTCTCCTCTCTTTTCTCTTGTGGTCAAATTAAAGGATGGAGCCGAAGAGAGTTTATTTCTAATCCTGCCTCAAAGAATGTGATCAATAGCAACATAAACAAGAGCAAACCATCTACCCAGAACCACCAGTAACGACGATATGAACACAAAAAGCCAGTGTTAAATATATTGTGTGTTATTTGAACACTCGTCCTGTCCGAGGGAGGAATACACTGTTTCTACAGACGTTAGTGTGAAGAAAATTGGATGTTATATTGCTGTTAGTGTGGAATCCATCAGGTCCTTTAACTGAGCTTGTGGGCTGCTGTGCTGCTGGTGCATCGCACTGAGCCTGGAGCTCACCAGCACAGACAGTAATGAGCCTGGCTTGTCCCCTGTAGCTCATGATAAATGACACGGGGCCATAATGGCTCTGCTTTCTAGCAAGTGATTGACAGCACGGTGAAGAAGCAGGACGGTGATACTGTGAGCCTTTAAATACAGAACACGTGTCTTCATGCAAATCACAATTACTGTTTAAACAACATTGTTTTTCCTTCTCAGGCTCCGTCCATCCATTTACAATTTTGGAACCCTACCCTCAATTTCAAGTGCCCCTCAAAGGTTTCAAGGAGTAGGGGTTGAACTCTCCCCTGATGAGATGGGATAATAACCCTTCAAGACCCTCATACGTCACCAATTGTCGTTGATGGTATGGAAACAGCCAGACAATTCCAAAATGCTGTCTTCATTTGTGGCAATCCTGATATTATCACGTTATTTTCCATTTATCTTTTTAAAAAGAAAACAAGGATGGTCACGATTGCTTCTTAACTTTACGTTATCAATCAGGTCACCAAATAAAAAAGAGCACTGCTTCATTCCCCGGCAGAGGCTTTTTAGGCTAACATTAGCAACCTGTGTTGATGCCGGAGAGCGTGAGGAGGCAGCCATTGATTGACAGCTTGTTTGAACATGTATGAATGTCAGCCAATGTGTGATCATGTACACCAGTGACCCATACTGTCTTCTTTCTCATCTCTCCTGAGCCACTTACACTCCAGCCACTCGACAATTATTTGTTGCATCATAGAATAGAATAGAATAGAATAGAATAGAATAGAAATACTTTATTGATCCCAGACTGGGAAATGACTTTGTTTATGTTATGTACAGAGTGTGTTTTTTGCTGCTGTAACAGATAGTAAGATATATACAATGTATATATACGGTGCAAACTATACTCTAAACAATAAACAATAATAATAATAATGATATATACAACTGTATCATGTAGCCAATGAGATTTCAAATGAGATTTCAAATCCAGAAATATATAGTTTAGTATAGTTTTTAAAACCCTAACCTTAGAAATGATGCAAGTTTATGTAGTTTTATGCATTTGTTTCTTTTAATACGTAGTTTTTCCACCCAAGCTCTTGTGTTTTTGAGTATTTGATATGCATAAAGTTACAACAAAGACAACTGCCTTCCTGAAAATCAATTTGACTGCATTTTTGTAGCAAACCGCCACAGAAATGACTTTATGCACTGTCCCACATAGACTACATACCTTGTCAACTGTCTTTCTATTACTTTTATATTCTCCTTGTCATTGCTTGATTGATTTCTCTGCCCTGCTTTGGATCCAATAGATAATGATGTCACTCAGTCAGTCAAGGCTCACCTGTTTGTCCAACCGTCTCCTCCCCAGGTTGCCACGAAGTATTTCTACGGATATTCATGGCAGATGATGATTCGCAGTCAGAAAACATAGCAACAGACTTTGGCAGGGAGAGGGGCTCTGAGTGGAGAGACAACATTACTAGAAACTTACAGGATGGTAGTGGAGAGAAGGTGTCGAGGCCATCTGGTTTCTCAGGAAGGAGATGCCAGCTCCGGCACTTGCTCAGTGGATAGCATTCAGGAAACCATTATAGTTCTGTAACTTATAGACTCCACTAAATTCTTATATCCTTCTTGTCGTCGCAGATTCATTTTCATTCAGTACTCAGCAGGTAGCATTTCTTTTTGATTTCATACTTAATTTAATTCATTTTCTGCCGTGTGTGGTATCACTTTGATTTAGAGGCTTCACATGAATTATGTTTGTCGCTACAGCGCAGCGCCTGGACATAATGACACTATAGCAAGCCGTAACCACTTAGCGTTAACCAGGAGAGTGGCTGCGAACAATTTCCTGTCACAATGCTAGGGAGCTGTGCACCGTTGGCCTGACACGTTCCTGCAACATGTCCTGTTCGACCAGTTTCCTTTGTTGCATGCCGTACGCCTCTCACGCTCCGCTTGTATCTGTTCGTCTTTCAACTACAATCTGTCCAAAAAAGGAAGAAATGCGAGATTCAGAGCCACTGTTGAATCATACAGTACACACACGTGTTATGTATAAATCACACACATACCAGATCTTGGACGCTGATATTTATTCTATAAAATGGATGTAAAGTGCATGTTAATGCATTAATAGAGGCAATTATAAAGCCATTTAAAAGGGGAAGTGTAATGTTTCATGATGGAGTTGCAAGAATGCTACTAATTTGTATATTGGTTGTTGTACGTATATTAAACAAATGCTGAACACGAGACTGATTTGTTTTGTAGGACAAATTGAAAAACACTGTACTGCATTATTGTTTGCATGTTCCCGATGCATTATGCAAACCACTTTGAGTATGTGAGGATGTGTATGTTTTGCGGTACACATTTGCTAAACGCCCATTTCCCTTCCACCACTGTTGATGTATTTCAATAAAACCCTACTTTGCTTCTTTTCTTCCATTTACATACACCGTGGATGGTTAAAGCAGTGTTACACATCACTGGCAACCAAATTAGCCCAAATGTATGGATTCATGTTTCGTCCCATCAGACAACGTCAACAGAAGCATTCATTGCCGAGTTAGAGCACAAAGATAAAACTGACCTCTGTGTTTCCAGGTTACCTAAAGCCACGGCAAGGAACTTGCACTGGTGGTTTTGTTTGCTCATGTGGGCCGTGTGGAGGCATCAGTGTTAAACTGAGACTGTTCCATAACAACTTTTAATAGCTCAGTAATGCTCAACGTTAGATAAAGATATGTTGATTTTGACTGTATTTGTGCATGTTTTTAGAGAGCTTACGGATGCAAATGAAACTGAGCAGTACCATCGGAAACCACTGGGGGCAGTGCAGACAGTAGTACAAGCCAGAAGACAAAAGGACGCCACCAAGAAGTGCGATCGAAGAAAAGTCCACATGTTGCGATGTATTTAATGGCCTCACAGTCCACCGGCGTCTAACAACGCTGCCTCCACTATTTCCTCCTTCTTTAAAGAGACCTATTATGCGTTTTCAGCTGGTTTCTTTTCTTCCGTGTGTTTTATAGGTTCTTGTGCGTGTAAAAGGTCTTGAAAGTCAGACGTCCGATCCAACAGGGGATCCTCTCTCCCACAGAAAACAGCGACCCTGAACGCCTCGTCAGTAGTCCTGCCTTTATCGACGTGATTTAATGACATCACACTGTGTCACCATGTCACACATTTGTATTATTTAGGCCTATATTTATGGTAGAACTGAAGCTAAATGGAAGCTCAAAACAGTACAGAGGCGGCTTGAGACATGCTGAGCCTTGCTGGCTCAGGCGTGTGTGAGCCGACCAATCAGAGCACACTGGGTATTCAGGAGGGTTGTGTTCCATTTGGGCTGTATTGGTGGCCTGTCGGTGGTGTTCTCGTGCTTGTGTGTGTTTCAGAGGCGCTGTGGAGTTGTCACACAGCTGGTCTCCTCTCCACCCGTTGCCAGATTATTTCGTCAACCGGACGCGGTACATGGTCTCCTCGCGCAAACTCGCTTTTCCCGAGCTTCTAGTGTTGTTTTCACTGTAGCGATCTAATTCTGCTTTTCCTCGTCTCCTCCAGTTAATCGTTCAAGTCCTCTCAGACACTCTCCAGCCTCGCCACGACCCAGCCTCCAGCCCGCGTCACCCGGGGATCTTGCGCTTCAGCCCGCTCCAGCATGACTCACTTCACCTCCCCGGCGAAGCCACCAGTCCCCTCATCAGCCCGCCTCTACCGCCAGCTGCTAATCGTGCTCAATAAATACCTTTCTAAAGCTTTAAAGAGACAGTAGACGGACAATATGAGGAAAAACTGATGTGCCTTTTGAGCATTAAAGCATGCAAACCTCGCCTCTTGGCTCCGAGCTGCCCTCTGTTAGATGTATTGCTTTCCATTCACGCCAACCTAAAGCACGCATGGAAGCACGTGGGCAGTCATGTTTACATCATTGGAGATGGATCTATTTTTGCATAAATGAACCCAACCTGGCAACCCAACATGTTTTATAACTGATCTGTTCAGCATGCCTGGGTGATTTATCCGCAAATAATAAAAGCTTTTTTTTAATTACAACTGTCTTCAGAAAACGTGCCTGAGTAGAAATGATGTCATCAAAAAGTTTCGTTTATCAGACGCTGATGTAAAAGTTCCAACGTGGCCTTTGGATTTACTACGAACCTCGCAGACCTGCTGAGCTGTAGTTAAACATTTGAGTCACATGTGAGCACAATGAACAGTCCCGTGGTGTTGCCTTGAATAATTACACTAATTGGCAGTTCGGCCGCAGATGCATTCAAGCCGACGGGTTTTAAAGAGCGTGCTGCACCTACACGCTGTGGACAACCCACGTACAGAGAAGGAGCTACGTAATCTGTGCGCGTGTGTGTGTGTGTGTGTGTGTGTGTTGGAGACAGACAGTCAGACAGCCAGCGGAGCATCTCTCTCTCTCGCATCAGCATCACGCGCTCCGGTCGCTGCTCTTCTCCTGCTTCTTCTTCTTCTTCTTCTCCATCACCGAGGAGGCGCGTGTCCAACCTGTGGAGCGTCTGTCTGTCTGTCTCTCTCTCTCTCTCTCTCTTTCTCTCTCTCTCTCTCTCTGTCTGTTCTGTTTCGGAAGACACACCTCGTCTTTTTGGAGAAGTTGTAGTTTGCGAGAACAGACAGAACCGGTTTTACTTCGCTGTCATCCCGGAAGACTCGCCACATTCTCGGCACGAAGGAAGTTGAACAGGTGCGTAAAGCTCCCTCTTCTCTCTCCACTCCTCTTTCAAACACACCAATCTTGTATTTTTTTTACACTATCACCTGCTTCATTGTTGTATTCCCCGATCACATATCCACATCACATATCTGTTTCCTCTCTTTTTTTTCTGTCGGATTAATTCGGATTCATAGTAAATCCATTCATGCTTTCTCGGTCGGGCTGTAACCAATTCCTACAGGTGGGATTTTTTTTTTCCAGCACGTATTCCAGACGCTGATATCTGCCTGTCAGGGAGAAAAGTAGGGCGGTGGCGTCGGGGTTGTGTGTGTGAGTGTGTACGTGTGTGTGTGTGTGTGTGTGTGTGTACGTGTGTTTTAATATCGTGCCTTTTCTCATTGCGCCTGTTTTTGACGTCCGCACAGCTGCGTTGTGCGCGTAATTTGGGAGCCAATCAAGCCAGCCATGGAATCGATAATGAAGGGTTTCTCTAAAGCCAAGGAAGGGGTCGTGGCCGCGGCGGAGAAAACCAAGCAGGGAGTGACTGGAGCCGCTGAGATGACGAAAGATGGGGTTATGTTTGTCGGTGGGTGCTGGGAATTAATTTCACTGGTGACAATGTTGGTAGAAAAAAAAAAAATGTGATAAATGTAATAATTCTTATTGTCATCGTTATTTTACCCACCAACAGGCACGTGAGCCTGAATGAAACAGAGGTCAGTGTGTGTCACTAATTGAGCTTCACCTGCTTTTTCCTTTCAGGTACCAAAACAAAGGATGGAGTCACAACAGGTAATTAAAGCTTAAAGGCACCTTTTTTAGATCCAAAAAAGATCAATAGTGTGTATATTTACAGACCTCCTAATAACGTCATAGCCTCATTTTTTTATACAATCTGACATATGGGTATGTATAAAAATAAAAAATAGGATCACTGGATCCTCAGGTGGTTTATAAGAGAGAGCAAGTGTCATATTTCACCGCCTTACTCAACACAACCTGTCTAACTCCCCATGGGCCAGGCTGTGCCATTTCTCATACATAACAAGCCACAGGCCTGCAGGGACTTGGCTTTATTGTTGTAAAGGGAAGTCGGTGGGATTGTAAGAGAAATGACAGAACGCCTCATTAAAGAAACTAAATGAGCAAGCAGGGGAGGATATCTTTTTCTCTCTGAGATGGTGTCCAATTCTGACCCACTCATGACTAGCTTTATTGTTTACAGCTACACATTAATGACGTTTGCACACCAAATATGTTTTATTCTTGACTTACGCTGTAGCCGAGATTCAGTCAACCCGTCCTAATCAGAAAAACAACCACATAGGTCAACTATGAAAGCAGTTTATCACAACCCATTTTGAGTTTATTGCTAGGCAGCGACCTCTAGTGGCTGTAGTCATTATTACGGCCGCAAAGGAGGAAGTCAGGTACTCAAGTAACGTAGGTACATTTGAAACTGAGGAGAAATTTTAACTCAGAATGTTTTTATGTTTACAATATTAATGAGGTAATAATCCAAACTTAGAACTGAAACTGAACTAACAATGTCGTTCAGTGTGGTTTGCAATAAAAGTACAACATTTCTTGAATGTCATCTATATTAGTTTGATTAATAACTACATGAAACACTCGTGGACTCCATCACTCCTTTAAGGTGTAGAGCATTGGTTCCCAATGTTTTTGGCTTGTTGGCTCTTAAAATCTCCATAATAGTAATTGTATCGGCACCAATTGTGACCAGCTCAACCAAAAAGAGTTGAAAAATGATCATTTTATTCTTTTCTTTATTCTTTAATTTTATTTTATTTTATCAACTATACTGTTAACAATCTTGCATTCCCTCAGATTTAACGTGGGTCCCTGATCCCCAGGCAGAGTCACTGGTGTAGACCAGGGCTTAAACAATCAATTATTGTCTTTGTTCATTAATATATTGATTATTTTAATGATTAATTAATGTCTAGTTTGTTCTATTAATGTAAAAAAAAACTGATAATCAGTGATGATCAGTGTTTGACGTCCTCAAATGTCTTGTTTAGAGGAAAGAAACCAGAAGCTGGAGTTAGACCTTTTTTTTCTCTTAACAAATCACTCAAACTGACAAATTGCTGTTAATTTAATAGATGACAACTGAACAATTAATAATTGCAGCTCTAGTGGAGAGGACGCCAAAACAGGGCATCCAAATACAGTTAGCATTTAGCACCGAATGAATCTAATACGTAGCATTAGCTACATACCAAAAATGTCTGGATTGATTGATGCAGAATTTAAAACTCTCTTACAGCATGCCTCACTAAAACAGTTAAACACGTGTACATAAAAGAAAACTAAATTCAGATGCAACAACATGCTGAATCACAAATTACACAACAATGCATTGCTCAGACAATAGAAGGCGGGATGAAACTCAGTGGAGGCTATGGGACGGCTTCAGTAGAAAATACCTGCCGGCTGGTTCCAAGGTTTTCCAGTAAAACAAGTTGCACTACAGATGATGATCCCATTTAAATAATAAGTTAGGGCGTTCCTGGGAGAAGAAACTCCTTTATCCAACAATGCAGGCAGGAGCTGCAAGGAAAAGTAACTAAAGGGCAGCATCACTCAAATTACACTTCCCCCCATTCGCTGGTGAAGCTTTGAAATCCAGTATTGTGAGATCTGTGTCAAGTTAATGCATCTTTGCACACGCTAATCCCAACAGGTAATGTGGCTCTGTAAAGACCTACACCTTCCTCAAATGTCGGCTTCTTCTCTTCTTCTTTTGTCCCTACAGTTGCAGGAAAAACTGTGTCTGGAGTGTCTCAAGTGAGCGGGGCTGTGGTCACCGGAGTCACTGCTGTGGCCCATAAAACTGTGGAGGGGGCGGGCAGTATCGTCGCTGCCACCGGATTGGTTAAAAAGGATCAAACCAAACAGGTAAGATACTTCTTATGTAAAGTTAAGCTGAAAGCCAAACCTTTTTGGTCCATCACTAGCCATTTTCTTACTGGGCAATAAGCCGCCAATTGGTAAATTGGTAAATGGGCGGTCTGTTTTGGTCCGCCAATATGACGCCTCGGAGGGTACACTTATATCCGCCTCCATTGCTATCTAAATCCGAGACGTCGATGTGCCGGCAATTGCGTGAGATGGGCGGAGGTGTCGATGACATGCACTGTTGTGCGACCCGAGGAGTTTTAAAACCAGGAATCAGCTGATCACAGTAATCAGTCCATCACTTCATCCGCGGACGTCAAGATGAGCAACTGGAAAGCCGCTGAGATCCAGGAGATGCTAGCATCTCCTCGGTCTCTGTAGCTGTTTGGTTGTGTCCACTTGTTGTTGTAGCGGCAAGCTACGAATGGTCGCTACTTTCAAATTAAAAGCCCCCCGCTAAGAATCCAGCTCTAAACTCCAATGGGGTGCACTGTAAAGCTCTTATTTTGAAGACAAATCCGTTGTCGCTGTTCACTGCCCAACTTCATGCTTCACGTCACGTCACATGTTTACGCCTACCCCAGTGGCGTAACCTTACCTTGCAGCAAATGTGCCGCCTTTTCTATCTAAAAGGGGCTGCTGGTGTTTGTCTTTTACTTAAGTCAAGTGCTAAATTGTATTATTTTATTTTATTTTTTTCAACTAAAGTTAAGAAATCCAGGCTCGGTTTACTTTTAGCACGCTCCACAGTAGTCTTCTCCAGTCAGGGTGAATATTTTCGTCTGACTGTAAATGTCAGTCTTCTAATTTCATCATGCTTGATAATTTGGTACAATTTCTTTGTGGGCAGGCATTAAAAAAAAAAGGTTCATATTATCACTTCAGTCAGCTAACCAGAGATGAGATGTGAGTACTTCATAGGTTACTTAAAGATAGAATGTGTGATATTTCCACATTAAAATGTCTGAAAATGCCTCAACCTCATATATTTTGTTGAGTTATTAAGAGAAATCTGTGATCGAAATGGTGTGCTCTATTCTGCCGCCTGTCGCTAGGCTATAACTTTTTGAGAAAAACTTGGGAGCGTTGGGAAATTTACATATGTAAATAGCTGCATCTCTGTCACTTTGTAGAGCTTTGTCTATACTTCAAATATATATATAGAACCCTTAGCAAGCTTTTGAGTATTTGGCAAAATAATTCACTATCTGTACCTCACTGCAATCAGCAATGGCAACTTTTAGCGACTACTGGAGCTAGTGCTAGCTGCTTTAATTAAGAAAGCGCTGGCAACAGTACTGAGGTTGTGTAAACATGCCAGCTAGCTAAACCCCACTCTTTTGTTAAATATCAACAAATAGACAAAGATTTAGCTGCTGCTGAAATTACATGAATGAATATTTACATCAAGTGCTAATCGGTGCTAACGTTAGCAAGCAAGTGCCTCGTCTCAGTGCCTCAGTAGCTAACGTTCAGAAAAAAAGTCCGCTAACTTTAACTAATGAGTGGCTTCCAGTACAACATAGAAGTTACAGAGAGCCCCTATAACATGCTCTATTCAGTAAGCTCGTTGACATCCCAGCATGGCTGATCATCCAGTTTGCCTACAGTTAACCATTGAATGGAAAACATGCACCCAGAGGCTGCGAGTTTAGACAGTTTCTAAAAAATAATCTGTTTTAACTGCATTCAAAATATGCACAACAGCTTGAAGACCAGTAGCTTATATTTCCTTCCACAAAAAGAAAAATTCAAATTTCCATTTGACTTTAGTGTTTTAATTTGTCTGAGGCTGCTCTGCTGAACGCTTCTCTGCAGACATAAACTGATCTCCTGTTAAACACACCTGTAGGAGCCATCGCAGTGCTGCACATCCCTCCATTTCATGACTGGCTGCCAGCTATAACTCTTCACTGTGTCAAAATGGCCTCCTGACCTTGAGTCATTTGTCATCACTTCTCATGTCTGCCGTGTGTCTTTTCTCTCTGAAATGAAAAGCCGTTATATATTGTCGGCTTTTCCTGCATCATCCATCAGTCAGTCTGGCCGTCGTTCGTGCAAACAAGGAGGAGGAGGTTGTTTTCCATTCATTTTCCGTTTTATGTTCTATTTTTTTTCCTTTATGTTTGACCTTGTTGTCCTTTATTCAAGCGAGGATTTCAACAGCTGTTGACGTTGGATTTTGCAGATACAGTCAGGGCCGTATTTGGACTCGGAGGTCATGTCTTCTGTGTCTTTTGAGGGTTTTAACAATGAAGAGAGAGTCACATTTCTACATTTAAAAACGTAATGGTTACAGATTAGGATGTATTTTTAGACTTAGTGTTGTATATAGCATCTCATTTATGGGTATATGTGGTTTAGGACTTTAATTCATGAATTTTGTTTGTGTTCTTTTGGGTAAATAAACAATAAATAAAGGATTCAACTAAAAAAAAGAATATAATATTTAAGAAGTACAATATAAAAAATTCAGATAAATACAAAAAGATCTAATTACGTTTACATTTAACAGCCTATACAACTGTTTTCGACTCTACATCTGGTGTTATCTGATATAATCAGAATTAACTTTAAAGCTACCCTGTGGTGTTTGTTTTACCACTGGTGGCGCTACAAGTGGGTCCCTGTTTTATCTGTGATACACGCTCCTGCCGATTATTTCACATTATACCATGGTCTGGGGGAATACTCGATTCTGATTGGCTGCAGGGTGTGCATTAACCCCTGATATATGGACACCTACTAAGTAGTTCCAGTCAAATTGTCTGTTCACCGGTCTAAATTAATGCGCTAGCTGGAGTATCAGCCTGTCAACAGTGAGCCCGATCCTCTGAACACCACAGGATGGCGACTGTAACACACAAGCTGCAGAAACACACTTACCCTCTAAACTTACTGATACTTTGGATCACATAAGCGAATAATCTCACATCCCGTTCGCTGTTCAACTCTCTACTTCAGTAACGTTACACACGGCCGATCATTTGTTCGTGAAAATCTTGATATTGATTTGGGGACAATGACGTGACTGATTAGCTAGCTTGTCTTGTCGTTTAGCATGCTGTCAAATTATATTTACTGTTTGTCAACCGTACGCAATGTTATTGACTTTGAATCTTGCTAGCATAGCGTTAGCTTTCTGGCTCATCGCT
>OMLP01040531.1:0-21001 GCA_900302685.1 Spondyliosoma cantharus | reverse complement strand
TCTGTGCCTCTGAGCCAGATTTCTCCATGCTGGTCTCAGTACATGGTTCTCACATTCATTCTGTCCAGCATCACTTCAGCGCTAATGCATCACGACACACTCACGTTGCCAGTGTACGCAGCAAGATGCTCGCATACTCCAAGTACACACATGCAAAGCACAAGCAGGAGCTTTTGTTGGTCTTATCTTCAGTGGTCACGCTTTTTCCAGACTTTATTATTTAAATGTTATGATGGTGATGAGGTGGGCGTGTGCAAGTCCTCTCTTGAAGAGACAAAATGTGTGTGAGACAAACACCCGGGGCAAAACACTCTCTGAGATCTGAGCAGAAAGAGACAAGCTGTACCAGTGGAACCAGTTTCTATAAAACCAACGCTTTTCACATTGCATGTACTATGAATATGATTTGATTTTATAGATTAGGTTAAGTAGCATAGATACAATAGGGCTATTCAAGGTCAAACTGAAATTGATTGCATATTTGCCTTGCTGTTGGTTTTACATTGCATTAACATTAGGTAACCAACAGTTCCAGCCAGTATTTTACTGCAATACCCTGTGCAGCACAATTGGTTTCATGAAACTGAATCTGTGATGAGTTTTTTTCACTTTTCCTAACCTAATTCTTATTCTAATCTCAATGAACCCTCAAGGTCTTTCAAGGGAGTTTAGATACAAGATGAGGTGAGATTTAGAGCTGGCACAAAGTCAAAAATGGCATCAAGCAGACTGATAGAATTGATATCGGCTCCAGGCTGCCTAACTGGCACTCTCACTCTCACTAGTCTGGATTGTGATACCTTCAGTATCACTACTGGACCATTGGCTGTGGTTAAAATTTCCACAAAAATAAGAAAATCTGCACAATATCAAAGATGTTAGTCTTATGTGTACACCTTATTATCATACGTACTATAAAAGATAAGCAGACAATGAAAGACAGACAGACAGACAGACACTCCTATGCTCCTCTCACCTGTTTTCCTTGCCATTTTGCAGCAGTGAGTGTCTATCAGTGTTGGATCGGTCTGTACACACATAAGTGTTCCTCCGAGTCATGGCACTTGCAGGGATGTTATTCTGCAAAAAAAAAAAAAAGAAATCAGAAACTAAAAATCAGCATTTAATTGAAATTAACAATATCTGTGAAGGATATGCTTTGTTCTAATCTGTGCTAAACGCAAGTAACACATTGCAAAGAGCTTCAAAAGAGAAAAGACATTTATTATGTCTTTTGTTTACATATAATTAACATTTATGTGACACTATTTGAAAAGCCCTGACTGAACTCTGCCTGTCTGGTGCTCCAAACAGGTTAAAAACGTGAAGATTTCCTTGCCTTGACTGGTTTGACCTAATGACTTCTTCCTGTATTTGCTGTGCAGATCATTTAAGAGTTAATCTCAGGTTAATCTGGCTGCTGTTCAACTCCTTACATTCTTTAAACTTTTTCCTCTCTCCTGCTAATCTCACTGAACGACCATATCCCCCCTGGGTGAATCCATACTTTGCTGTTCATCTCAAAGTTTGTAAATGCTTCACTATTCAGCTCTAATCTGCGGAGGATGCTAATGTTCACAGCCTCCATAATATCTGTGTCAGTGTAACCTCCTCAGTGAGCTGTAATCTGAGGAAATGGGATTAGGAGGACTGTGAGGCTTCTGCCATCTGTACCTGTGGTATTCATAAGGGATACAATGTGACAGACTGGATGATTCATCATCCAACAAAACGTCCTTTCAGCCTTACTGTGGTTGTCACTTCCTTGCGCCGATCTGGTATTTCTGCCTTATTTGGATTGTGAGCAGAGCTAACCATGGGGCTAGAGGGGGTCGGGATGCTACGGGAGCCGGCAGTATTGGTGGTCGTCTTGC
Source organism: Spondyliosoma cantharus (assembly GCA_900302685.1). Lineage (NCBI taxonomy): Eukaryota > Metazoa > Chordata > Actinopteri > Spariformes > Sparidae > Spondyliosoma > Spondyliosoma cantharus. The sequence goes on along the minus strand of OMLP01040531.1, from coordinate 19,127 downwards.
GGATTGACAGCCGTTCCTCCTTAAGTCCCGTCCCTTCACCTACACCACTGGGACTTCTCTTGGGGTGTGTCGATCCTGGAACAGCTGGACCACCTGAGAGATATGAAACAGAGCTTTGAGTGAGGTCCATTTCTGTCACCATTTCAGAAAAACTAATTCAAGAAAACTAATCACAAAACAAGCTGAACTGTGTCACTGATCTCAGTATTTTGCCTTACAGAAGTCAGAGTGTCGTCTCTGGCGTTGGTAGGTGGAGGCGCTGCGCTGTGCCTTGTGGGCAGAGGAGGAAGAAGGTGCACCAGAGGAGGAAGAGGAAGTGGAGTGTTTGCTGGTTCCGTTGGTGATGGTACCGGGTCGGACTCGAGCTAGACTCAGACTGCTGCCCGTCCGTGACTCACTGCCCTCCGTCTGAGACAGATAGACAAAGAAACAGATTTACACTCACGATATGACTGACGGCAGGCTTTGCTTTGTATCACTGGTTTTTTATACTTTTTTCCATTGTGTGTATTTATTTCATTTTGCTGACTTGTAGTCATTTTTAACATTTTTTGTTGTAATTCTTAACTCTTGCAAATTGTGCTACTAGTGTCTATTTTTTTCACAAATTTGTCTGTGCTCTTTTAATCTTGCTCTGTGAAGGACTTTGGGCTACGTGCTTGCATGAACAGCTCTATAGAAATATAGTTGTGTTAAGTTTATTATATTGTCCAATGTAATGTCCAATAAAATACCTACACATTTGTAAAAAACACAAGATTAGCATTCTGACTGTTAATAAACTAGTGATAAACTGTTCCATTCTGAATATGACCCATTCCCATACTGTGGTATTTCTTAAATTATTGGTATTGTACATGAGCTTGTCTGGCAAGACATACAATATACACTGCCAAAAAGCCCATATAACATTACATCATATTTCATCTAAACACAGGGGTAGAAAAAACAAACTAAACAAAAATAAAGACAAGCCACTTACCTCATTCTTGCGTGCCAGCAGCAGGTATGTGGCGGTGACCTCATTGTACTTCTGACTGACAAGCGAGTCTCTGACCTCTTCTCTAGTGAAGCCCATCCCAACCATCACATCTGGAACGTGATTTATCAAAATAGAAATAGTTATTTCACAATTTCCAGTGACAAGTTACAAAGGAGTTATGCAGGTTGATCTCACTGCCTTGCCTGTGGTGAGCATTCAGGGCTTAAACCATATACAGCGCCTGAACAATGGGTCAGTTTAAGCTTTTATTTTTACTACATTATGACATTCAGGTAAACAAAGCTTTGAGTGACATAATATACGAGAACTCTGGCATAAGCTATCCCTGGGAGAATGGACAGTGCCCCAGACCTTCTTTAAAGGCAACCAAAGGTCTCCACAACAAGCATCGATGACTTTGTTGCCACAACTACAGACCCTTTTGTAATGGGGGCGAAAACATTACCCACTCAACTGTGCAGACATGGGCCCCAGGCAGTTGTTCCCAGGGAATATTACGGTTTGCAGTTACTGTAACCCTCCACAAGATCCAACTCATTACAAAATGGCTATCAATCATTTTGTGAACAAAGATTAAGTTAATAAAATTCAAAGTAAGAGGTTTGTCTTTCTCACCAATGCGGTTGGTATCATTCAAGTCCTCCACAGGCTCTGTGTGGGGCTTCAGCTCATCGTTGTCATGGCCAACATTAATCCACTTATCTTTCATTATTTGCTGGTGGGGAAAGGGAAAAAAAGAGAGGCCTTGTTAAATACAGCTACTCAGTGTACACACAGAAAAAAAATGAAATCTGCTATAAAAATATTTGGAAGATGTTTCTTTCACTGTAATACTTCTTTAAATTTAATTTAGATGTTCTTTTTACATCTACTTTATGTATCTACATCTATCTATGACATCTTTTTGAAATCTGCAACGTCACCATTTTTTATGTTCTTCTATGTTCATGTGTTCATGTTTTACTTGTAGTGATTATATTAAGCACTCTATAACAAATACATGTGTTCATCTTTGTATGTTTAAATTCATTATTGTTGTCCTTGAAACAAAAGATCACTGACAGACATCAAAGATGAAGAGAATTATACCTGGACTATTTCACAGATTGCATTGAACAGCTCAATATTTAGACACTTATGTGGTCATGTTAAACATGCTTTAAATATTTGCTATATGTGCCTCCCAGCCATGCTGCTGTAAAGTTTCCTCCTCACCTCCAGCGAGCAGCGCTTGGCAGGGTTGAGGACCAGGAAGCGACGCAGGATTCCCTCGCAGTCAGTAGACATGTAGAAGGGCACGCGATATTTCCCCCTCAAAACACGCTCTCGCAGCTCCTGAACACAACACACATTGTTACAAAAGCAGTTTATACCACAGAGACACTGAATCAACAAAAGATCAGGACTAGGCAATTTTAAATACTGTTAATTGTAGAATCCTATATGTTGTGATACTCTGATGCACAGTTATCTCATTAAAGGTTCCCATGTGGAGTTTTTGATCTCTAGTAGTGCTTTAGAGCAGTTTTATTAATCTACTGCAATTGCACGAGGACACATGCACGTGCATGCATAAGGGTGACCTGCTAATCGCACTAATCCACTGACCAACAGGTGCCCATAATGTGCTACAATGTGCCAACAATGAAAGGGAAGAAGAGGACTACAAGCTGGTAAACAATACAGGATTTAAAATTACTTAAGTAAATCGGCTTTGTTTCACTAAAAAGGAAATGCATTCAACACAATGGTTTATCCACAAGGATAAACAGCAAGCGTTTTGGGAAGCATTGTGACAATTGTATTATACTCCTCAGTGTTTTGTTCTGTGTTAAAAGGCAAAGTGTAGTGGACTGCAGTTAGTCAGAACTTAAAAAAGACCTTTCTGGGAGACTTTAGTCACTTTAAATTACATTTTTGCAGACTAAAACAGCCTCCACATCACCCACCTTTAGGTTCTGTCCGTCAAAGGGCAAGGATCCACTGACCAACGTGTACAAGATGACACCCAGGCTCCAGATGTCCACCTCTGGACCGTCATACTTCTTCCCCTGGAAGAGCTCTGGGGCGGCATAGGGCGGGGAGCCACAGAACGTGTCCAGTTTACTGCCCGCAGAGAACTCGTTACTAAAGCCAAAGTCAGCTATTTTGATGTTGGAGTCAGCGTCTAATAGCAAGTTCTCCGCCTGCAAGGAACAACATATAGAGTAAAACACATTGAAATATAGAAAAAACAGGAAACCAACAAGCTAAGCTTAACTTCTGTAACTATGTGTTAAATCAATATATGCAGCCTGCTTAAGAAGTGTAACCAATCAAGACAGACATTTGATTTACTTTCTCAGAATTTTGGTTATTTAAAGAAGGTTCAAAGACTCTCTTAATATTTTTTTTTCTAACATTGTGTAATCACCTTCAAGTCTCTGTGAACAATGTTCTTCTGATGACAGTAGTGCACCGCTGAGACAATCTGAGGAGAGACAGAGAAAAAGACATCAAAGAAAAGAAAAGGAGGATAATTGCACTTAATGTTTGTTCTCACATGATAGCCAAGATAGGACCTTAATTCATACGCCCTCCTTGAGCAACTATATTACGCAACATTACACATAACTGAATTTCTTGGTGAATCATCACACCTACTGTTTGTTTTCCATCACAGTGGAAAAGTTTATCGCATGCCTTATATTCACAGTGGCCAGTAACAAGTCATTCAGGGACTCTGTAAACAACGACCTACATCAACTCTTAAGAAGCTCATATTTCAATGCCTGTAACCTTTGGTAACCATAATTATTTCAATTTGATTCTTTCTCTCTTCTTAATCAGTCCAGACTTTATTTCGTTGTGCTCAGTTGTCCAACCACAAGGAACCGCTGATTGTCAGATGTTCACATCTGTTACAGTACAAACATAACTCCTCGTTCAGATCATAATGTGACTGCAGTTTCCTTGATGCTGATTTCTCCAGACCAGAAGTAGGCCAACCTATCAGTTTAGGCTCACAGTGCAGTGTTAAGACGAATAGGAAGAGTGGGGAGTAACTCAGTATGTTATGTCTGAATCTAAAAGCATAACAGCAGATATTAGTTGTGTAGAGACAGACAGAAGTGAGGTAAGGGATGAGATTTAACTGACCTGTCTGAACTTGGCTCTGGCCTCTTTCTCCTTCATTCTGCCGTGAGCCACGAGGTAGTCGAACACTTCGCCTGGAAGAGAAATAAAGTTCAAGCGCTCATATTTTCTGTACAGCACTGCATGTTTGCTACTTAATCCCCCTTCAGCTTCTTTCCTCAGTAAAATCTTTGCCACTCTTAACACTCAGCCAGGGGATAGTGAATTCAGGGTCAGGTGTTCATCAAGCTTACCAACATTTGAATTCCAGCAAATGTGGAGTAAGTGTACTGACTGAAATGAGTAAAGGCATACAGTACATGGTCATGTGTGGGGAGGAAAAAACTATTCATGACTTTGAAAAGGTAAGCGAACAGCTGAGAACTGCACTCCAGTCAAGTGGAATATATGTATAAAAACTATTTCTTAACTCAGGTGGCCTCCAAGGCTCAGAGAGAGGTAACACCTTTTGCATTCGAAAATTCCGGATATTCCTAAATTGCTTGATATCCCTTCCTTTAACACTTAAATCATATTCAAGAAATTCGAAGTTTAAGATGTTGTATGCAAGTCCCCAAACATATTCTGTGTGTTCCAGCTCAACATCTGATCGCATAGATCCTAAAAAGAAGAGCTGGCTAAGGTTGAGTTAAAGAGAGCAGCATATCTGCTTGTGAGCTGCAACATCCTTATTAGGTATTGGAAGTAAGAGATCACACAACATACAGAGAAAAGCAGACAGAGATCAAGGGATCACGAGGAGAGAAGAAAGGAAAACAGAGAAACTGCAAATATAGAAGAGAGTATGGGAAACATAAAAAAGTTGAGAAAACAGTGGAGCATTACAGCAAAGTGATTTGACATTTTTCACAGAGACAGACTCACGAATGAAAATGAGACAGAAAGATTGATCTTAAACATTAGCGCGTAACTTATTTAGTCCAGTCACAGTAATCAATCTAATTGGCACCATACAAAAACTGGAAACAATGATGAGGGTGGTGGGGATGTCGCTTACCTCCGCTGGCGTACTCCATGATCAGGTAAAGAGTCTTCTCGGTTTCAATCACCTCAAACAACTGCACTGTAAGTTGAGGAAAAGATGTCAACACCAAGGTCAGTACGGAAACACACACCGTACACACACCACCTCCGAATTCACACACAAGATAATTCTTTGGAGCGTAACTCACCTATATTGGGATGGTTAAGAGTTTTCATGATGCGTACCTCTCGAAACAGCTGAAAAATAATAACAATAAAAAGGAGAACGTTAATCATCAGTCCAATATTGTCCAATGTTTTTGTCAAGTGTCAGTTATAAGATTACACACACTGTAGGTCTATTCAGAATATTTCAGAGATACGCTGCAAGTTAAAATATGCTTGTGTTTTTTAATAATACGTATACTGTATGGACAAAACAAGAAAAAGTGATGTCACAACAACATGTGAGTCAGTTTTCATGTAAGAACCTCTTCTTTGTGCTTGACTTGAGTTTACAAGAAGTACAGCCACCTCACATCTTCATCTTAAAAGGACCACCATGTAGTTTTAGAGATGAAATTAAAATTCAGAATTGTAATATTTTCAATATGAATGATGTAAAAATATAAACAATATAATAATACAAAAAAAATAATCTATAACTGAATAAACAAGCTGTCCTCAAAGGTCCCAAGAACCACGTTTGAAGCTAGAAAGTTTGCAGGGTCCGCTAAATATAAACACAGTAAAACAGTTATGTTGTCCTTTAAGGTCAGTTTGTTTATTTAGTTTGTTTAGACGTAGAAAAAAAAATCCATCAATGAAGATATTTCTCTTCTGATTACAATGTCTTCCCCAAACTACATAGTGCACCTTTCATAATATTTCATTCAGTCGTCAAATGAATTGTTCTTTTAGATAATTCATACAATACACAGCTGGTGTATGGACACAGTTCCCCTTCATCCATCTTATCCCCTCACTCTCACACACACTCTCCCTCATCTTTTCCACCACCCCCAGACCCGGGGCCACCCAAGGGAGTGTATTACAGCGGGGCCTCCTCCCCTGAGTGTGCTCTCCTTCTTCACCCCCCCTTCATCCATCATTGAGCTCGAGACTGCTGCCTCATCCTGTCAACCTGTCTCTCTCCCCCTCTCTCTGTCTAATTAAAGTAATGCATTTTGTATGTGAACTCCATTTTGAAAGATTACAGAGGGAAAGCACCAGGGCCAGATGTAACACAGTGTCGACAAGCAGTCACGAGATGCTTCCAACACAGGATGGAATCACTGTAAATTTAACTGTGATTAAACCAGAAAAATGAAAGAATATCAATTAAACTCTCACATCAGTTTGAAGAAGAATTTAAATTATGTATTGAACATTGCACAAGGGTTTGGTCAAAGGGTCTGCATACAGCCTCTTAGAAGTGTCATAGAAATACAGTCAAGCCACTCATCCATCACTAGGTGTGTTTTGGTTTGGTTATTAGTGATAAAGTGAGACATTCTAACCCTGGAGGGGAAGTGTGACATAACTTGGAAGAGGGCGTCTGTGGAGTGCATGACAAAAAAACAAAACGTGTGTTACAGGAGCGGGAAACTGAAATAAAAATAGAAAGTGAGGCGTATTAACAATGCACAGGAGCCGAGGGGGGTAGAGGGAGGAAAATATAAACAATGAGAAAGAAGGTAAAATGGTACGCAACAAGAAGTGAAACTGACATGTTTTATTATTGGTGGTTTTGTACGAGTAGTGTTAGTGTCATTTACCCTCAGCCTTGTTTAAAATTCCTTTAAGAATAAATTACACACGTGAAAAGCACAGAAAAAAGAAAGAAAGAGGAGACTGCGAAAACAAGAATACAAAAGCAGGAATTCACTGTGAATTCACACACTGTGCTGCCCTGGGAGACACACTCCTCCCTCATCTCTCTCGCTATCAAGCCAGATACAATCCCCAGCTCATATTTTCATCGTTAAATTCCATTATTTGTATACAACAATAGAATATGTCATTTCCCTGCAGCTCAATTGAAGCTCACTGTGATGTCCCACTTTGTAAATTCAACGGGTTAAAAGGAATCTTGCGACCAATTCACGATGCTCATAGGACAACAAAGCATTTTGATCAAAAGACTTTAAACCATGTCTCAAAAATATAAATGTCTGTAAACTGACTTTTGTTTCCATTTTACTACGCTCCGGAATGCACCAGGCTTAGATTACAGTGTGCTATGTTACACTGTATCACTGAAGTCATTGAGTGATGAACCAGGCAGCAGCCTTCTTTTCACTGTCTGCTCAGATTTAGTAGTGCTGATGTGATGAGCTACATCGAGTTGAACTCACATTTCATGAAAACTGAGTTCAACAAGGAAGTAAAACAGCAGGAGACATTTTATAGACTGACTGGGTAACATGGTTAACTTCAGCTAATTTCATTTGTATTACTATGCATGTACATTCTTAAATAAAATGCACAACGACTAAGGAATTCAGATTATTTTATTATAGTTATTATAACTACTGAGAGTGAAGGACAGAAAGACGAGCAACCTAATGTACTCTGAATATAGCTTACCAAACATGACATATATGTTTGCCTTTATTTATCCTACTCATCCAGGAAGGGCTGCCTCATTTATCCTGAATACAATGAATTTTACCACATTTCGGATCTGACGGCAGCGGAGTTTGACAAGTCTAGGACAGCAGAAGCACCTCACATGAAAAAGTATGTTTTTCTTCCTGCTTATTTTGTTTGTTAATCTTCTTTTTAAACAAAAATCAGATTTTCCCTGAAACCATTGCTCATGGAATGTGCATTTTCTCACTTTCTTGATGACATAACTTTACATTCGCCTGAGGCGATGTGTGTATGATTACACCCTTTAAAGCACACGCATAGTCAGAGACAGATTCCTGGTATTCAATAGACCCTGAGGAACAAGACCAGTTTAGTTCGCCTACGCAAACGCATCCTCCTACACACTTTCACTGACAGCCTCAGTAAGTTTGGTGTCAAGATTAGACATCAAGAGACACTCAAATAACAAGCCACACAAAAACTTGCACATTAGATGAACTTTATCAAAAATGTGCTATTCTTGATAAGTAATTGTTAAAGTCCTTTCTTAAAAATGCTCAATTAAGGCTAAAATGTGTGTATGTTATATACATTTCTCTATTAGGTATATATGTGAAAATTCAATTCATCTCCAGCCCTACAGTCTATGCTTCTTATAATCATCGTAAACTCATTTGTTTCTATTCTTTTCTGTTAGTTTTTCTACTCAGTGCTCTTAAAATGGGAAGCTGCATCGTCATAAACACACACACACAAGTCCACTGGGAGTGTGTGTAATTGAATTAAGTGCATGGTGCATCAGCTGTTCATCTGAGCTTTAGGAAGAATTATCGGCTAAGCCTCTCCTCCCTCTCCTCTCTCCCCTATATACCCATTTACCTCTCTTTCTCTCACTCTCCTCTGCACTCATTCACCTCCTCCTCTCTCACATTTTCACCAGAAGCATCAGCAGCTGGCCAGGAAACTGTTGAGTCACAGGTATTGATCAACAGTACAATCAATCTTTAGCTCATCCTGCTGGGATGTTGAGCTGTGGGGCACCTTATTAGGCTCTTGGTGCATTTTATAGATTACAAAACAAAAATGTCAGATTTTTCCCAGTTTGTCCACTGAGCCAACAGAATAACTTCACTCTCCTGCCCCCTGATGTTCACCCTCTCTTACTGGTTCTCTCCCCTGGCGATGGCGCAGTGTCACAGTTGCCATGCCAGCCTAGGTATAATCCTCAGAGATGGGGGGGTGCAGTCATGGAACGCCAGGCAAGTGGAAGGAGCTGCGCACATAGACACACAGCCTACTGACATCATGTAGAGTCTCGTAAAGTATGTAGAGTATCATAAAATATATTAATCTTCATGCTTACAACTAAATTCTATTTTATCAGTTCCAGGATAGATTTCAGATGGTAATCAAATGAGTGGTTCACAAAGTTTGAACATTCACTATCAGTTTGGCAGATTGGACGAAAAAGTTCTTTTTTGAACATCCTTCACTTTCCCCCTGGTCATCTTTTCCTCCTTCAGACAGCATTAATCAACTTTTGAGCCTTAACATCCTCTCTCTCTCTGTTCTTTCCAGGAATTATTAATCAACTGCTAAGTCCAAGCTCTGACTGCTTTTGTACAAGGATTTACACAAAGCAACTTAATGACCGACCGCTGAGATTTTTCCCCCTTTTCTCTTTATCACTTTGAGAGTGGTGCTGTGTGGGTTTGATTCATGTGTCTGGCCTGCCAGTCTCTGGACCTTTGACCTGTTTATCCCGGCGTGTATCCATGTTTTCCTCTTTTTTAGTACAATCAAGCAAACACAGAGAGAGGGGGGCCGGGCGGGCTGTGACAAAAACACTGATGTTGAAACAGAGAAAAGAGGAATTGATAATGCTTGTCTAGCTGACATATCTAAATAGCTGTCACAGTTGCGTTTCTACTGCACTACAGTCTAAAAACATGACAACAAACTACACAATGTGAAACACACTTCCTCATCAGCTGCAGCCATTCCTGAGTTCAGATAAATTCAGAGGAAAAAAAAGGGGAAGAGCGTGACAGACAAAGAACGACAGAATGAGAGGGCCGAATGAACACAGGCGTCTCTCTCTACTCCCATGTCAGAGTACCTCTTGTGAATAACCCTCTGTGTTTGTGTGCGTGTGCGTGTGTGTAAACTCTGAATGAGACAGTCCATTACTGACTGCGGCTGAGATGGAACATTTTATGCCACTTCAGTCACTATAGCAGTATAGCAACTATTCACTATAAACTGCATTTCTGTTACATCTGTAGGTACTAGTTTCCCGCTCTCTCTTCACATCAGACCCATCTGTGAATTATCACCTCATCTCCTTTTTGTGCACACTGAATCAAAACATGCTCATGCACAGGAGAAACAATTGTTGTTGGATTTTCAACAACAATTGTCGGTTCGTCGTAGTCCTAAATAAAGTCAATCTGGAGCCTGTGAACGGTTTGTATCATGAACAGCTCTGCACAAATTTGACCAAAACTGATGTATTCAAGTAACTCTGTGAAATCAATCAATCTATGTTCCATCTATTGACATAACACCGTCACTCCTGGAGACCCAACTCTTCAAATGCATGTTATCGATATCCAATAATCCCACAGTCTAAGGTCCACATCAGCACATGCCAATGCCTTAGCAGGGTTAAAGGCAAACAGCAACGGGCCAACTGTCAGCGCCCTGTAGAATGTTTTGGAATGCAACATTACTCAAGGATTTGCCTCCACACGTTTGGTTGTCACCAGGAAACAGACTTTTGACACGGTCACTCTTTGTGTTGCCTGTTGCTGGGAGAGCTGCCCTGGAGCTGCCCTAAAAAACGGCTACTATATGAATCCTCCCAAACCCTCCCTTCCCTTAATGTACAGCAGTAATTGGAGCTTTCAGGCCTTTCAATGAGAGGAGCTGAATCATTAATGAAGAGTTTAATTCAGGCCTCTTATAGCTGGCCGTTTGACCCAGATCATAAGAAGCCTGACTCAGCTTTATTAAATAAAGATAATTACAAATAGTTCTACAGATGTTGTCCAAACAAGAAACAGTGAGGAGACGGAGAGAGAGAGAGGGGCATCATACTTCTCTTCTTCGACTGTTCTATTCACGTTGTTTTGAAGTTGAGCCTGTGGGAAAACCTTCTGCTCTCGTTCTGTCCGCCCTCTTGTCCCTTTATTGTGTAATTATTCCCTTTGCACGCTGGCTCAATAACAACGACGCAAGCAGCAACAATATGATTATGCATAGACACCCACTCAGGGACAATATGCTGCATACAATAGCATTGCAGATAATGGCATTACACGTGCATACAAAGGCAGCGCAGAGACCATGTCGGGCTGCGACTTTATCTGCCTGTAGGCCTATGTGCACGCACGCACGCACGCACGCATGCACGCACGCACGCATGCAGTCTGTTCTTTTCGGTTCTGCTCTGTATCTTGTCTTTCTCAGGGTCCCTGCTCTTGTGCCAAGGCCCCAACAACACCCCCACTCCACGCAGACTCAAGCACCCCCTTTGTTTGCCTGTCTGGAATTCAGCTTCTGGCTGAAGGGGCCTGGGCAAGGGACAAAACACACTTCACAGCATTTGATAGTGGCCCAAACACCATCCTTCGTGCACATACATACACTTTTACTTTTGTGCACATACACAACATTGGACTGCTGCCTAAAACATTCTCCTGTTCTCAAAGTAACACCAGGCTTTTTATGGGGCCCTGCATACTCTGGCAGATTATCCGACAACACACACTACTGGGAAGAGTGCAAAAAAATTTTTTGGTCCTATACATGCTTTTATCAAATTTTAAGATAAGAAACAGGACAGCAGTGTATTTAAGGAAGGTATTATCAACAAACAAGAAATTCAACTCAGATTCAATGGACAAATAATTGTTGTATTTCTGACAACATCTATTGTCTGCAACTCTTTTGCTGCATTTGGTTGTCATAGGGAGAGGCTGACATCCGAAAATCCAAATCGGCTTATGAACAGCTTTGCAAATTGATTCAACTACTCAGTTATAAGAAAATCAAACATCCAAAGTAGAGGATGGAGAATAGCTCAACACTAGCAGAGACTTGCACCCTAGCAAATGCTCTTCAGTTGGAATATGGAACAGTAGAGGACAATATTTGTCACCACATTCTACTAAATCAGTGTTAGTTCTGTAAGAGATATCATGCAATATTGTGTTTCAATGGTGCAAATGGAGAAATCATAGATATTTTAGGTGTACCTGGTATTTCAAAAATCATAACTTAGATCATAAATCATGAATGAGATTAAATAGATTGTGATATTGTTTGTTGGCTGGATCAGCCATTTCTGTATTGATAGAAACCTGCATATGCATAGTTTGCAATCAGTTTTCAGGCTCTCAATTTCTCTCTGCAAAGTAAACAGACATTTTTTTCCATTGAACAAGCTAGCACTTGGATGAGACAGAGAATTTGCACGGTGGCATTTTGGCAGTACTTTTTTTTTTTTTTTTTTAGAAAATCAGATTTTTTCAAAAAGACTAAAACCTTAACACGTCCCTGAACTAGTTTAAGGACACAGTTGTAGTGCTACGGATACTAGAGAGTACAGCTGTGATAACAGTCGAACTACTACTCCAACACAACGCCTGGGGATCAAGAATAGAGAAGTGGGACACAGTGCTACAGTAAAGAGAATAAAATAAAGAGTTGATATAGAGAAAATACAAAGGGAAGATTGGGGAGAAGAGAGAGAGGGAGAGAGAAATGGGGCATAAAACTACAAAACGGAGAAGAACTTGACAGAATATAGACTGAGGCATAACTAAGTCTAGAGAGAGCAAGAAGGAGAGGAAGCAGAGAGCTTCAGTACAGAGGTTTAGCAAGTTGACAGAAGCTACTGTGTGCTTTTATTTCAACCCAACTATTAATACTACAGCTTTTGAATATTAATGTTAAAATGAAAACGATGCTACACTGAAGCAAATAAATACATCTCCTATGAAAAAAAAGCCTGATTAACGACAGACAAATAAAAACTCCTCATATTAAAAGGAAAACCAGAAAAAAAAAATCCAACAATTTATGGACTTAATGATGAATTGAAGAAAAAAAGCAAAAGCAAATGGAAAATTAATTAATTCTGCATTTGTCTGTTGATCACAAGCTTTACTTTTTCTGCAGGAAAAAGCGACGGGCAGGGAGAGAGGTTACAGAGACATACAAAGAGATTGAGAGAGACAGTGTCACCTGGCAGCATGTATAGTGTCCTACACTAACTACAATAATGCTGACAGGACAGGATGCAACTGGAAGCCCCCGCGCTGCGCTATGCAGTACCAGACCATTACCACTCTGCTGCAGAATACACACACCAACAGACACACACACACACACACACAGATACACAGTACTGTCCACTGCCATGTTTAAAACCAAGGTCTTTGCTTAAAGATTAGAACAGCAGACGCATTGTGTCATAAATTAGGCATCTCACTGTTGCAACAGAAGGCAAATGACGTGCTGAAAGAAAATCCGGTGGAGAAAGTCTATATTCCCACAGAGGGACAACCTCACACACAATGCACACACAAAACATCCATCACCCAGCTCCACCTCTGTTAAAACAGAGTCAATAGTTTATCAGGTGGTGATAACACTGACAGAATGCTAAATGTACTGCGAAGTGCGTTTTCCTGGAATATAACTGAAAAATGGGTTTCCTGACATTATGATAGTACTTAATAAATTGTGAAAAGTCTGGTTTAAGTGTATTTATAAGATTCAATGACTCAATGAATGAATGTCTCAAAAATAATATGCTGCTTTTTGGCAATGAATGCTTCCATTCTTTATCATCTATGTGCAATGTTGCATGGCAGCAGTCTGCCAGTTTCTATTTCTTGACTTGACAAGAATCTGTACTGGGTTGAAACCTGTTTGAGAGGATCTAGAGTTGTCAGAAAGCTTCAGATTTCACAGCCACTCAAGAATAAAATAAAATGATCGGTCTTAATCCTTTGTTTTGATTAGTTAGATGTAAGAAGTTTGATATGCAGGTACCGTAGACCTGAATCTGTTTATTTGTGAATTTTGAGGCATTTTATCAACTTTTGGAATGACAAACTTTTTGCTGACATGTACCTTTGTACAGCTTTGGGTTTGACTGCTCTGAGGTCAGACCAAAATGAAACCTCTTCTAGGTTTGACGTGCAGGTCATGCAGTGTAGCAATGTCTGATTGTGAAAACCTCTGCCTGTATCCTCTTTCATTCATGCTGTTATCTGATTTGATTTCCAGTTGAATAGTTGGGGCAGTGAAAAAGACAGCGCAGAGCTGTTTAGAAGAACCTGCGCTGCACCATAACACATATGTTAATACTCTTCAAAATGCATAATTTGCAGAAACACCACCCGTAGTCTCTTTTAAAGTACTGCCAAGAACTGTGAAAATGGATTAGACTCAGAACTAAAACCAAGAGCTCATACAAAAGGGACTTTGATAGCAAAAAAAAAACAAAAACTACACTTAATGCAATATTAAGATTTGGCTAGCTAAGCATGCGTTTTTTTTTCTTTTCCGCTTCGTGTTGACGTCAACAGTATGAGCTGCAGAGTGATGAATCGGCTGTCTTGGCCAGTATCTAGGCCAAGTGGACCAACTATTACACAAAGCCAGACACCATCAATAATCCAACTCTGGGTTATCAATAGAGTCAACACCCAGCCTGCACTGGTTAGCTAACCAGCTGAGCATTCATCAATATGTGGCTGTGTATGTGTGTACGTGTTGATGCATTATCGATCCTGATGATGTGAGAGTGTATTTGTTATAGCGGAAGTCCTGATAAAGAAGACTCATAATCACTCAAGGCCAACGTTTGGTCAGCAGAGACTCTACTGAACAAAGAGTGACTTGTATCAACTGTGAGAACCGAGTTTACCACACTAACTACACACAAGGTTAAAACCATCTCTAAATGACAAAGAGCCTGATGTCGGAGAGCTGAAATGAAAAAGTAAAAAATAAAATATATTTGCAAGTACCAGCTTTTACCAAGTACTTTCTTTCGTTCTTTTAATCATCGTTTTGAAATGTAGGTCAGATAAAATAAGATATTTGGAGATGTCACCAGCTTCTTTCACAATTTATTTTAATAGACAAAATAATTATTGGTTGACAAATAAAAATAAAAAACTATCGTCATAGATTTTCAGCTAATGCGAGAGATTGAATCTGACTCGGCTCTTTGGAAGATGCAATGGTTTTCAAAAAAAACAAAAGATTATCCACTTAAAGTGAAGAAGAGTAAGTATATGCAGAAAATGAAATGAAAAACCTATCTCAACCTAACTAAACATTCATTACAGACAAGCACGGCCATGAATATTTCAATACCGCTTTATTTTAGAAGTAAATATTTCTACCAATATAGCCAGATGAGAAAACACTGAAACAAATTCTTTGAAAACAGCAAGCCTGAGGCTATGATTCTCACTCAATTTTGTCTCATTAGAGCAGTGTCAATTACTACATGCATCACACTGACAAACTCCCACACACCAGTAGCTGCAGTTCAGACAGGAGCGAGCTTAATCTCATTAGGGCGATGAATACATGTAGGTAATACATGAACCTAGATGTCACTAGACAAGCATACAGTGACGTACATTACTCCAAGCCTTTAACCTAGTTAGTTCCAGTGGACTTGGAGGACAAATGATGGTTATATTATGTTGACCCAAAGCAGCTTATTGAAGTGTCTGTATGCAACTATATTCAGTTCACAACAAAAGATTTTAGTCACCATAAAACTGGACAGACAAGCCCTTTATCAAACACTGGCACAAAAGTTCAAAAGATTTTTTCACTGCATCCACTTGCACACTTCAGCTCTTAACGTGCAGCCAGTAGCAGCTACCAAAGCACTAAGCTTCACATAACCAAAATTCCACGTTTAGACGAATGCTGCATGCATAGGTCATCAGGGATTGAGTTACTTACTGTTAAGTCCCTCAAAAAAAGAGGACAAACAAGGTCATATTCATGCAGATCATACAGTTTCAGGGGTAAGAAGATAAGGTAGCTGGAGATCACATAAACAGTAATGCTGTACTAAAAGAGGAAAATACAATATAAGCAGTTTTCTGCTCAAACAAAATGAAGGGATCAACCCACAAGTTTGATTTAGAATCCAATCAACCAGGAAGTCACAACAAAAATCCGCCAACAACAAAAAACATGTGTGTGTTTAAGGGGTCTGTGACAGACACACAGTAACATGTCACTCACCTTCTGTAAGCTGGTCGGGTTGAGTTGTGTTTTATCGATGATCTTTATGGCAACCTGGGAGGAAACAACATAAAAAGAAATTAAGAAAAAACAACCAACAGACAAAATATATTAAATATACACATTTTATTTATTGATTAATTGTTGCAGCTTAAGTTGCAATGATAAATCAAATTCTGGCTATTTTACTTTAATTCTTTTCACTAGTTATTTTTCTGGTCTAGTTCATTTACTGTATATCTGACTATTTCTGTGATTCATCATTTGGTTTATAAGATTCTTATATCCCAAGCTAAAGCACTCAAATACCTTGTTTTGTCCAACCAACATATATTAAATTTACTATAAATTACAACAAAGAACAGCTTAAAATCTCCACAATTTAGAAGCTGGAAATCATATATAAGTTGATGAGAATTTCTTTTGAAATGAATTAAGTAATTGTTATTTATAACTAACTACTTCAGTTTCTAAACTGCTTAAGCCTGTCTTTGTGTTCTTGATCAGTCTAGTGGCTGTTGAACACTGCACTCTGGTGCCTAGTCCAATTTCTGGACGATTTAAACAATGCATTCAAATAAAACATTATCAAGTATTCAAAGTTGAATGAGAAAAGGCATGTTAGTCAAATCACTCTGCAGGGAGGACAAACAGTGCAAATTACACTGTGTATTACAGCATTTAAAGAACACAGAAGCAGATATCCACTAAACAAACAGGGGCTGCATAAGAGGCTTAACAACATGTGGTGACCCGGTCAAAGACTGCTTCAAACTACCACTGTAAACCTCCAATATATAATGTATTCAGCTTTATATGGGCGGAACACAACGTCTCTCACATGATCGAGCCAGCGGCAGACACACAAAGTTTCTACTGGCCCTGATGGAGTTATCAACTCAACTAATGTAGGTCAGGGTTTTAAGAGAAGAAAGACTCCAGTGTATCTAAACACACAGACAAGCACCCACGCAAACTAAAAACACGACCGTCTCTCTTCAAAGGGGTTTTAAGGCCTTGACTGTGAGATGAGACAGTATTGTTGGCTGTGAAAGCTAACAGAAGGTGCTCTGAACTTAGTGAAACAGCCCTTTAAAACTCCATCTGTGTGGCTGAGTCACAGGATGCTGTTGTTCTGGCGCCCAAACCACAGTATTTACCCACGAGTCTGGTTCAACTCCTCAACTCTATTTCTTCAGCCTCATCAATCCCAGCATTATTGGACACCTCCAGTGCAGTCATGAACACTTTCTGATTCTTTAAACTCACCTCTCTGCCGGTCAATATGTGTCGTGCCAGTTTAACTTTGGCAAAGTTGCCCTTGCCGATGGTTTTGAGCAGCCGGTAGTTTCCAATATGCGGCTGCTCATCTGAACACAAGGCGATGGAGTTACGACATCGGGCACCCAGCGAGCGGCTCGACCAGCCGGTACCCTTCTCTGAACGGCTGGCCGACAGAGAGGTATGCTGTAGAGACAGAGAGAAAGAAAGAGACAGATGAACCATCAGAATAACTAAACAGTATTTCTGTACAATACCTCACACGGTTACATTCAATTAAAGTCAGTCTTTCCCCCATTGTGAAATACAACTGGATTACAGGAAGAGCAAGAAAATCTGGGACCTAATGAGCTGAGAGGAATTACTTTAAAAACTGGCATGATTCCAAACCTATAAACTAGGAAAAAGATTTAGGACTTAAGTTTCTTTATAATGTAATAAACGTAATTATAGACAAAACACTTAATACCAGTTGTATTCTTAAAATGAACAAATGTTGTGAATTCTACACATTACAATAATTATACAAATAAAAAATGAGCGAAAAAGTAATTTAACATCAGAGCGGCCAATAAACACCATGTGAGTCTGACTCGGGTCCTGCAGTCATGTGACTGCCGCCTGGTACCAGACACCCAAAGGTGAAAAGTGAGAAAAACCAGGCCACCTACGAACACCATCAGACCCCTCAGTCTGCATTCCTCACATTCATGTGTGGCTGTGAGGTGACCAGCGTTAGGACACGTGTTTCTGTGGCTGTACAACATGAGATCGGCACATTGATCTGCCCTGAATGCCCTCCACTCTGCTGATGATTTCAAACTTTTATCACTTGAACTGAGCTTGTAAATTAATGTCTGGTCCGTGCTCAGAGAGGTGGATCAGGAGGCCAGAACAGCAGAATCATAGTGGCAAATCAATGATGTGTAAACTAAAATATTACATGCCTGGCACTGTATTTCATAGTCAACCAGCATTCAGCAAGTTTAGCAAAGGCCTGAATATTAGCAATCTGCCCGACAAACCCCCTGAGTCCTTAAAATTCAAAAGATGCAATTTTCAGAGAACACAGCGAAGCAGGATTAGTGGGAAAGCCTAATTATTGACCAAATAGCATAAAATATTTGATATGATTAAAGCAGAAAGGGCAATGAAGCCCTACATCACTTGAAATCATTTCAGTAAAAGCTGAATTACTTCATTTACCAAATCTGCTGATGAAATAGGCTATAAATTCCTTTTTAAAATAAACTCCAACCCTTCACTTTTCCAAAAGTATCTCAGGATGGAGACACTCAGCCCGACCAGACCTGAACCCTTTAGGTCAGATGAGGTCTTGCAGCATCAACATCAAACGCTAATCCCTCCATCTGCTCTCCCCAGAGCACTGAGCGGAAACAGAAATATCCCACAGAAACAAACTAGTGTGAACTTTTCATCTTGAGTGGAGATGACATGAGGAGGAAGGAAATAAGAAAGAACAGGGAGCATCTGATGTACACAGTAAGCTTACAAGAGAACAAGGGGTTAGAAAAAGGTACCTGGACTCAGATTTAGTTAATTACTTAATTTAGAACAGAAAGATAAGAGCAGTTAGACCTATTATTTGGTGTAACGTGAGATGGACTTCACTCGCCCAATCCTTCCTGTCTCTTCGTGCTTTAAACCAGTGAATCATTATGTTAACAAAGCCAAAAGTTGGGTTTCACTGTTGGAGCTCTTTGCACAATGTTGCACAAGGCCTCTGACAGGACCGATAAAAGTGAAAACATGAAAAGAGTATGTATTATTGTGAGAAAAAAAACTTATCTCATGATGAGCCCTCAGTACAAGCAACTCTTTATTTTCCCACTATGAG
>OMLP01040530.1:0-13945 GCA_900302685.1 Spondyliosoma cantharus | reverse complement strand
AGGACTTAAAGGATCTGCTGCTAACATCTTGGTGCCAGATACCACAGCACACCTTCAGGGGTCTAGTGGAGTCCATGCCTCGATGGGTCAGGGCTGTTTTGGCAGCAAAGGGGGGACCAACACAATATTAGGCAGGTGGTCATAATGTTATGCCTGATTGGTGTAAATCAGCTGCTATTTATGCGACTCATTGTATTCAAATTTCAGCATTGTGTCTGAATAAAATCATTGTGTTTGTTCGTCTCCTTCCAGGCTCCACTGAGTCCAGAGGAGAGCATTACTTCCATGTTGTCTGTGATTGGTCGACTGACTGAGAAGGATCACGGCTCATTTCTGAACTTAACAGGAGAGGTGTTGCCTTGGTGACCCTGATCATCATGAGTAATGAGCAGCATAATTGTAAGAACCGCTAACTGAGCCCAGTGGGTGTTGGTTCAACTGCTGATCAACTTCAGCTATGCAAATACGAATGTATCAATGAGAGTGCAAAGTGTTGAATTTTATCATGCTCTACCTTTTTGTAAGAAGCATGCATATCTTAAATTAATAAAGGTTAATTTTATGAAAGCTTCAGTGTTGATATCTTATCAGGAGATGACTATGAAGAGTTCATATGTACTGTAGATGGGCAGGGTTAGCTTTGTGCTTCAGCTTGTCTTTTAGGCCAAATGCTGTACAAAGAGTGTATTTCTAGTTCAGTGCAGCCCTCTATACCTCAAACATTAAAAAAAGTAAGCTGTTAGATTGTAAACAGAAAATGACAAATGTTTTTGATCAGATAACACATCAAATCCACTGTCAGTGTTTCCAGTGTATTCCCCTGCCCCCTTATTTCAGAGTCAGCATTTCATTTTCTTTTCTAGGTTCATTTCTAACAAAGCAAACATCAATCACAAACCGTCCAAAGTTATTTCATAGATGTGAACTGATGAATGATTCATGAGATGAACATTTTGCCAGTAAACCAAATTACCCAAAGTTTTCTGATATTTCTCCACACACCCGTGACTCAGCAGATTTTGTGGTTTAAGTCATTTGGGGAATTATCTGCAGTGACAATATAATTTCTGTCTATTATAAGTTGTATGTTTCCCACAGTTTACAGTAAAAGTTATATACTGTATTAAAATACACTGGTTTGCCATGTGAACGCTGCTGTGTAAATAAATTGATATAGACATGTTACCTCATTTTAAAGCTTTTGTTTATTTTTTCTAACAGTAATGAAAGTGTCCACATGTCTTCCAGTAAAAGTAACAAGGTACCAAAAGGTTCAGCCATGTTATTGCTTTTGATACTTTATACCGTACAACTGTAGCTAGGTCTGTCGTAGCATGGTAAGATGGTGATAATGGTCATTTGTATATCTAGAGACACATTGACATAGATATAGCTGTATGGGTAGGACACCTCTGGCCACTAGGTGGAGTTGTTGCACCTGCTTGATGCTGGGAGACTCAATGGACATGATTATTGACTGATTAAAGTTAATATATCTAGTACATTCTACAACGGGCAGAGATGAAATATATGAACACACAGAAAATATGAACTTGACAAAGTGTCTTTGGATCATTTATAAACCAGTTTAACTTTTCTAGTGGAAGTCTGAAGTATATTCTTCCTTGTCAAACAAAGTTTATTTATTTGTCTTTATTTTGTACAATAATGCAGGTTGTATGGCCTTTATACACAAGAAAAACTACTTTGTCATGGTGGGTTGTTGAGGATGTGTTCAGGAGTCTCACAGACTGAGGAAAGAAGCTGCTCCATAGTCATGTGGTATGGCAGCAGGTACTTCTGTGTCTTTTGCAGACTGTGGCTGGGGGTAGGTGTCTTCTAGTAAAGTTTGGGCTCATGCAGATGTATCACCCATGTCACTGATGCTCTGCAGATGGGTACCTGTGATGTTCTGGGTGGTTTTAATCACCTGCTTTAGAGAATCCAGACCTGGGCCTTGCACAAACCATCCTTATGAAGTATTTAGTAGTATTTTTTTTAAATCAGGGTTGCATTGTGTGAAGGCCATGACAGTGATATCGATTCCTAGGAACCTAAAACTCGACAGGGGTGCTTGTCTTTGCCTCCTTTTTCCGGAAAACAACAATCAGCTCCTTGAAAAACTCGACAAGGAAGTTTAGTCGAAATGTTTTTCTTCCTCATTCTTGGAATTGCAAATTCAGATAAGCCAAACTAGACTAACCTCATAGCTTTGTGTTCCAGCAGGGTGACTTGACATGTTTTCTAGTGAAGGAGGCCCTTTTTTAAGAAACATTTCATCTTCCCCACTGTGTTTCTCTCTTTCAGCAGGCAGTCCTGGAAAATGATAAGTGACAAGTCTGCAAGATAATGTTGACAATGAAAAGTGTCGGGACAATGAGCCTGTCTCAGCTGTTACAATTGTAAGCGTGTTGAGTGGTTCTTATCATCGTCAGTTTACAGCACCTGCGACTGCAGCTGGTTTGGATACAGTTACATGATAAAGCAGAGCTGCCACTGAACCGAGCAGAACTGAAGTTCAACATGCAACTCAAATACAAGGTACTTATAACAGCTAATGAAGTGAACATATTGGATATAATTTTTACTTAAATTTCAATGTAAATATGCTGGTATATAATAGAAAACTTGGAAGCTTGGAACACAGTAGCAGTTCTTGGCTACCTCGTATCAGGGGCAAATTGTTTTAAAATCCATATTTTGTTTGCAGGAGCTCCCTGACCTGAGCCCTTGACAAGCAGGCCTGCAGAGGAAACTTTAAAAGTAAAGAGTGCAGCGGACCAGGTCATGTCATCCCTGAAATGCCATTTAAATGTAATCAAACCAGTTTGCCAAGAGCTGGAAGTCATGTGCTGGGTGTGTGTGTGTAAAGATAGAGTTGGAGGAGAGGAGGTGTGCCTATAGTGCCACAAACAGCAGGGACAGTTATATGATAAGGTGCTGCTTTGAATTTCTCTTGCCGTCGGGTTCTTTCGCTGAGCTGAAATTTAAGAACTCAGCATGGATTTATAGCACAGGAAGATGCTTCCGTTCCCTGAGAAGAAGATGAGCTCAGATTTCGTCACTTACTATAGGTAAGCGTTTACATGTATCCCTCATGTTATTATGTTCTGGCTCATGATTGAAGTGGAAGGTGGCGACGTCTAGATAGACTTGTGTCTTTACTATTCACCAGTCACTTAGGGCTTATTTATGGAACATTGTACCGACATAGTAGTAACATCTTTGTAGTTTTACTCTTTACTCTTTTACTCATAACATTCATCTTGTTTTGCATGCAGTGTGAGCTGGACAAGTAATATTTGACTAAGCTGTCTCTGATATGTGATAATCATGTCTCTCTGACCATGCCAAAGTCCCCCCCCAAAAAAAACAGCCCATCCATTTAAGTATGTTCCAGAAATGAGCAAGCATAAAGACAGTTTGATGTGACTGTTTTTGACTCATACATTTTATGTGGGTGTGCATGAATGCGCTCTTAGTCCGGGACACAGGTATGCAATCTGATAAGGGGGACAACTGAATCTTTGCTTCATCGCTTGTCAAAAAGAACTAAATAAGTTCTAAATAGCCCTTTATTCCAATAATTGTTTAATTTAACAATAATCACTGTTATAAAGTGTTTGCTCAGTGACCCAGCTCTCTCCTCCCCCATGCTCTTGCAGTGAAAGAGAAAATTCATTTTCTGGTATCCCCGACCACAAACAGGACAAGAGATAAGAAAAGAAGAAATAAAAAAAGAAAGGGGCAAATAGAGCTGCTTCGAAAAAAAGAAAGGGTGGTGACATATAGGGGAGGCTGGGGATTGCTAACTCTAAAACAGACAGGAAGTAAGCTAAAGTGCTGACAACACTGACAGCAGCTTTAACAAGGGGGATGCATTTTGGTCATTAGGTCACATCCCCCCTCAAATCGCTGACTGGTCAACAGTAGCTCCTT
Organism: Spondyliosoma cantharus; assembly: GCA_900302685.1. NCBI lineage: Eukaryota > Metazoa > Chordata > Actinopteri > Spariformes > Sparidae > Spondyliosoma > Spondyliosoma cantharus. The sequence goes on along the minus strand of OMLP01040530.1, from coordinate 10,006 downwards.
TACCTCATTTTCTCCTTTACTGTTTCAGTGCTAAATATTCTCAGGTCTGTCAGAAGAGAACTGTGATGCTTCTACCTGAAATCTACCTGAGCAGCTGGTTGGTAAACATGAATATAGCCAAGTACTGAGTTTGTCTTACAAGCAGAGATCCTCTGTTGAACCTCCAGTTGTTGCAGGAGCTAAAACTCCAAGATGGCTGCCTAAGGGTTTATTATGTGGCCTCAGACTTCTATAACCAACAGTGCAGTCCGCTCACATATCCTGTCCTTCTGCCTTGCGGTGGTTTGTATAGCCCACATGGAGGTGGACAGAGATGGCGGTGTTGATAGACTTTCCGGCCTCTGTGGGACACCTGGCGAACGCTGGAGACGTGAGGATGCCGTTCTCAGACACAGTCAAGTACTGTATCCTGGGCATCTCGGTCACTCTGCTTCTGGTGGCGCTGGTTATCCTTGCATGGCAGATCTTCAGATGCTGCACACAGTCGCCCAGCACATACATGCGGCAAGATATTGGTGAGTAAAGATTAGATTCATAAGAAAAAAGGGGTAAATATCAAATGTAAACTTGTGTCTGATTTCTACTGCAGTGAGCAGTGATCTGCTCTACACGGAAGAAAAGTCAAGAAGAGCAGGAAATCACTCTGGAGCTCCAAGTACAAGGGTAAGAGGACATTTGAGGGGTGTGGATAAAAAGAATTTTATCTCGCCATGACCAGATTTCTTAACAAATCTGTAGATGCTTGAGGTTCAATTAGGATCCGTTTGGCTTCGTAAAAACTGAAACAGATCCACTGTTGGCTGCTGCCTTTCAGCTGATACTCAGTTGTCACTGGATGTGCATCTCAGCGAGTCAGTGAATCTTTTTTATGAAAACTGACTTTACAAAAATGAAGATTAACTTTGCTAACAATCACGTGCAGTTGTCAGCCGGTAACGTCCAGTGTCATTCAGCAGCTCGATATGTGCATATGAGTTCTGAATTTGAAAGCAGTCAGGAAACTATTTATACTTTAGAAAGTTTAAGACAGCAAGTTGGTTATGAGCGGTGGTGATGTCACAGGAGAATGCTTTGACTAGAATTAGAATTAGAATAATGTTTATTTGGACATGTTAAAAGACAAAATAAGACAATAAAAATAAGAGTAAATCAAAAAAACAAAAGAACAAAAAAAAAGCCAATCTGGCTTTGGAAACATCAGGCATACAGCAAGATCAGTAAAGCCCACCAGAGAAAAGAGAAGCATAATATTATTCAGGTATGGTACCTGCAAATGAAACACTGAATCTGGGGACTATATATTCAGGGTGCAATCTGTCGATTCAACCACCTTGGATCAGATTTTTTCAAAAAGGGATTTTAATGTTTGAAATAAATAGAACAGGACTTCAGACAGGTTGGGTAAGGTATCCATGTTGGTCTCATCCTCTCCTACATGTGTGTGGTGTTTAGAAACTCGGTCTGATTTTATTTGGATAGTCTGCTTCTTTCCTACCATGTGGCTTTTGTGTCAGTATAAGTCCTGTTCGTTGTTTTTCTTTTTGTTTACAGTGTTTGGACAGAGTTAATGCTGGACCAGAGTTTGTTTGAAAAATTGGGACGAGCACTGCACTGCCATTGGGATTTTAAAATGAGGATAAAGCTACATCCAAGGGCAGACAAAATAATAGGAACACCTGCCAACATAAAACAGCCACAGGTTACAGCCTTATAAATCACCATCTGGGCGTCCCAGTAGCTCAGTTGGTGCAGTAGAGCATGCAGCCCATGTACAGAGGCTTTGTCCTCGCTGCAGCGGCCCAGGGTTTGAGTCCGACCGGTGGCCATTTCCTGCACGTCGTCCCATTTCCTGTCATTTCTCAAGCTATAATTGTCATGGGTGACTTACAATTAAACATTTTTATTATGAATTAGTCATTTTATTACTAATACCTTAAATATCTATGCTTTATAAATTTGTGTTGATTTAAAATGACCTTATATTGTTGGGTGTTCCTATTTTTTTGTCCAGCGTGTAGTCTATGGAGATGCGCCATACAGGCAACATTGTCTATTTACACAAAGCGCCCTTGTTTAAATAAGGAGAGCTGGCTTGTGTCTTGTGACAAGTCAAATAAATGCTGGAGACCTAAAACACCACTGATGGAAATGGCGTGTGCTGTATGTCTTCCTGCTCCAGGTGGAGGAAGTCGGCACGGAGGTCGGCCGGCTGAATCGCTGTCTGTCTCAGACCTTGTGTCCCCCCACAGGATCCAGCCAGGCAGACAGACACGTGGGGGAGCAGGACAAGGTGAGAACGGTGGCGGACATGAGTGTATGATTCTAATTAACAATCTAGAGGTTCCATTTTATTTGTTGTTTTTTTACGCTTTTTGTCTAATGGCTTCTCTCTTCAAAAACTACTCAAGGCGCCCTTACAACTGTTGTTTACTCAGCGTGTATGGAGCAGGACACATACATGCGTACACATAAAAATGTGTGAATCTCCTACTCCTTGTTTTATATGGGCCGTCTATGTAATTTGTGGAGATATTGATGGAGATACTGTAACAGGAAGATCTATCAGACGCTGATGTTTGATAAATAGCACACTAACCAGAAAGGTCACACATCACTGGTGTAGATGTGTTATTCTATTAACAACAATGCAGCAATGCAGTTCTATGAGGTTTATCGTGTTTATGGTTTGAATGTTATAATGTGACTGTTTTTTCATGTTGTAATGTGGCAATGTTTTATTTTGTCCATGAGAGGGCGCTCGTGGTGCATTGTTCTAATGTGGGTGCTCTGGGTTCATTGCAAAATGTCCACAAGTGAGGGAGAGCCCGGTAGGAATGTTTTGCAGGAGCAGAGACCAAGGAATGTATTAAGATATTCACTGAAGGTTTTTAAGATTGCTGTGCTGTGCTTCCAAGGTTGTACGGAGGCATAGTTGTGATTTAAGCTTTTTCGCAGGTAATATTTCCCTAGTTCACCATCTTAGCTTCCAAGCATGCTTACATTTGCAAAGTAGGCCTACAGTTTAGGGCGATGGGAATGTCATTAGTCTTGCAGGTATTTAACTGGACAAACTAGAATGGCATATGTGAGAGCGCATACCTCTGTTAAGGCACAACAATCCCCTTTTGTACTCACTCAAAGCTTTCCCAGATTTTTTTTTCGCATGCGTTATTCCCTGAGAAATTAATGAAAATGATGAAAAACGCTCACAATGTTAAAGAAAGTTAGTGGTCAGTAGTTTTTTTGTAATCCTGCTGACAAAGAAACCGACCAACCAGCGAACGGGCCCAGGTGAAAACATAACCTCCTCAGTGAAGGTATTAAACATTTTTGACCTGATGATGGCGCTTGAGGAAACATCACATGGTTACTGAAGTCTAGAATTTATCATCTATAGACCTCAAGTTTTAGTAGTATGTGGGCTTCTTATTTAAGATCACCCAGATCTTATGGCACATTTTAACTGAGATGTGTGTAAATCTCTCTTTGACCTATTGTTATTAAGGTTAACAAAGATGAATGACTTCAAGAAAATATACAGCACATTTCATAATTGAGAAGCCATATCGACTGCTGCATCTGGGTGCTTGGTGTCTTTACTAACACAACCTCTTATACCAGGTCGATGGATCGCTCCGTTTCTCCATCTATTATGACCAGCTGCAGTCCCAGCTGGTGGTCACCGTGTTGCAGGTGGAGGGGCTTCGTGATCGCAGCCAGAAGCGCAGTCTCCAGCCATTTGTAAAGCTTAGTCTCATGTGGGCAGGTTCAGAGGGAGTAGAACTGGAGGGCTCTACGGATGAGGAGGTAATTTTGTCTTTATTAGTTGCCACATCACAGTGCCTAACAGAATCTACAGCATCTTATTTGTGGAAATGAATACGCAGCTTTTCTTTGCTCCTTTCATGCTTCTTACTGTTGTGACCCTCTCAGGGTGAAGGGTCAGCCCCCGTCCTGTGGGCCGTACTGCAGGAGTGGCGCACTCGCATCGTAAAAGGCAGCTGCAACCCTTTATTTGGAGACCAGTTCAGCTGTGTTCTGCATGAGTATAGGGACTTTGATCGCATCAGCCTCAGGATGGAGGTCCTGCAGTACACAAATCATCCCTCACTCTCATTTTCTCTTCATTGTGTCAATCTATAAAAAAAAAAAAATAAATGTCTGTCATGTGTCTGTGTGCTTCTCAGGTGAGGGACTTTGATAAATTCTCCAGACACACAGTATTAGGAGAGGTTAGGGTTCCTCTTGGGAAGCTCAACATCTCCTACCCTCTGGAGCTACAAGAAGATTTACAGATACCACAGAAGGTACAGTAGGGTGTCATTGATGAAGACACTCACAATCAGATAGGAATGTTTTATCATCTTTTAGTTGAGGTTATGTAACTGATGCCATTTTTCTTCATTTTTACACACATTGACGATTAATGTAGGGTATGTGTACATGATTACAATGAAAAAAAGTTGTTATGCCTCAATGTCTTTTAGTTTACAGACCTCATGCAAGCTTAGAGTAAGTAAGCCGCACCATAATCAGCTAAAAAAATTACTTAAGTAGTTTTAAGCATGTTTATATATTATGTGCAAAATTATGTCATTGTTGAAATTCAGTTCAGTTTTACTTTGACTATCATGTTTAACTTCTCAAACATTTTGTTGTTTATTATTATTATCATTATTATCATGATTTATCTTTGCTTTATTAATGTAAGGTTTGAACCTTGATAACTTCCATTTTTTTTTTTAATTCTGCCACATCCCCTCAAAAAAGACACAATAAATAATATTTCACATATTATTCTTTGCTCATGTATTTTATCCCTGTTGATGACTGTTCTTTGAGTGCCTACAATTACTGTTATCATATTTTTATATATCGTAAATAAACATATATTGACCTGAAGTGCTTATCCTCCCACTTTCTGGACAGGATCTTGGAGGAGAGGTGCTTCTGTCTTTAAAGGTTCTTCCCACTGCTCAGAGACTTGAGGTTGGACTGCTCAAGGTCAGAACGGTCCTCACTGAAATATCCTCAGACGCAGGTAAATGCTGAACAGCATCATAAAAATAAAGGCACACACACCACAGTAGCTGTAACTAATTCGACTTCCCTGTGTTGCGCAGCCCTGTACGCCAGGATCAGTGTGCAGTGCAACTATTGCAAGTTGAGGCACCAAAAAACCTCTGCCGTGGCCCACCGCCTGGTGACCGTTTTCAACGAAGTCCTCATGTTCTCGCTGCCAGATTTTCCTCTTCAGCAGTGTAAAATTGTAGTTTCTGTGTATGACACGCAGACGACGAGGACATCAAACAAACATCTGATCGGTCAGTTGACTGTGGGGAAGGAGAAGAATTCAGAAGACGAGCACTGGAGCCTGATGATGCGCTCAGTCCGCCAGCCAATCGCAAAGTGGCATGGTCTTCTGATCTGAGCGATTGAATAAATCTTCTGCACTTTCTGGATGTCGGAACCCACTGGTGTTGAACTAAAAGCTTTGGTGCTTGTGTATCTCTATAGGGACGTGTGCTTGATTAAGTGAAGGCCAAACATGGACTTTTTCAAGTCAGGAAGGTGGAGCGACAGCCCAACTGAGTGACTGTCTTCTTGTTCATTGACATAATTTTTTTTAAACTCTCTGTTTAGTTTGAAATTGCATTAAATTGAAAGAGCTCTATAAAAATCTGACATTTGGACTCCTTATTTCTGGTAAAGATGACTCTAGTCTTGCACCTACTGTACTAACTCAGTCAATAACTCTGTTGTTTGTTTCAAAGTTACATTTATCTTTATGCTCTTGTGCTTGTAAAAAATGTCCATTATGTCCAGTTCCCTGTGAATAAGAGTGTTCCCTAATGCCTTATAGGTACAACAAACAAATAGCTCATTTAAACAGTCGGAGTTGATTTCTGAGTCTCAATCACAACCTGTTAAATACTGACACTTTGGGACAGCAGGACAGGTCGGCTGCTAACCCAAAGCATCATTAATTGGCGAGTTGGGAGTTCTTACTTATCTGACATTTAACCCTCTAGTTGTTACTAAAGTGCAGTGATAAAGGCTTGCCTATCAACATGTCTTGATCAAGGATAAGTAACCTTACTGTTACTGATATAGCCAAGAGTCTTAAACTAAGTTTATGCAGCTGGCCTCAGGGCTCCTGTCATGGATGAAGTGAAACTGATGAACTCTCAGAAGGTCACATAGTGACAGTGTTTAGAAACCTGTAGTAAGACTGGACAGAGGCATCGCTAGGAGTGCAAAACATCCGGGGCTTTAGCCCTGCAGATTTTGAAAATTGGGCTGTTAAAGATGCAATTTCAACGTAGTTTGAGAAGGAAAGGAAGGCCAATCGTTGGGGTCCTCATCGTCATATTTTAATCACAAATAAAGCTTATTTTCCCTCATAAACATTACTCAGTAGGCCTACAGCCTACTGAGTAATGTTTATGTTAAAGATATTATATCCTGTAATAAGACCTGTGCTGTGTACATAGGCTATTAGAGCAGGTAGAACATTCCCTATTATAATTTCTTTGCCTCATTGTCTATCTGCATTAGGCCTACAGTAGGCTTTGTAGGGTATTAAGAGAAAAACATCGTCATTTAACAAAGACTACACACCCAGACTACAACCACGACCACCATTCCGATTTGAATACCACAGCAGGCAAACTTAGATTAAAATTAGAATAATTAGCACATCCCGGTGACATGAGGTTGAATTCACGTCAGGATTGCTGAATCTGTGCAAGCAAGCTATCCCTGCTCCTGCTGAGTCCTGACTGACGTATTATCAGGGGTTGGGGGAGATGATGTCTCACTCTCCACGTCTTCTTGCTCTGGCTGCATTTTTTTCCCCCCAAAGATACGACGGAGGATTAGGGCCATACTAAGAGGAAAAAGAAAAAAGAAATTACGAGAATAACGTCATAATATTACCAGAAAAAATGTCGTAATAATACGAGAATAATGCAATAATAATACAAGAAAAAAAGTTGTTTTAATGAGAAAAAAGTTCGATAGAGTGATCAAGATCGGACGTGACCAGCTTAACCAAACAGCAGCCTCAGCCTCAGCCCAGCAGCCGCTGTTTGTCTCAGTCTACGGTACAGTCAAAGGTAAGCTAAGGTATTGATCATTTCGTCATTAAACATTTTATAAATACAGTTTTGCTGGCTGAGCCAACAGTAATATCGTAATCTCGTAATATTATGACTTTTTTTCTCGCAATATTATGACTTTATTCTCGTGATTTCCAATTTTTTATTTTTATTTATTTTTTTTTTTTAAATGTCCTCTTAGTCTGGCCCATAATACTCCGTCATACAAAGAACCTCCGTATCCATAATAACCAACTACTATAAACACTGCAATGGTACTAAACAGTAGGCTAATAGATTAGATGGGCTCTGGTAATATCAGTGACGCATAGAGGGGGAAAGAATAACACTGATGTTGAATTTACAACAAACTACTCTGACTCTGCCCATATATGGGCATATGCCATAATCAAAGCCAGGTCAGCTTCTGCGCAATTTGGGCTGGTGACATGTTGCATTTGTGGCTGCTGGCCGTTCGATATGCAACTACATAAAAACCTCTGGGGCTATTTTCATCATTTTTTAATTTTTTTAATTTTTTTAAGGCACAGAGATCCGGGGCTATTCCCAAAACATCCGTGGCTATAACCTCGAATGCCCAGGTCTAACGACGCGCCTGAGACTGGATATAGAAGCCTAATATAAAATCCCACTGATGAGGAAGAGTGACTATCGTCTTCCTGTGAACAGAAAGAAAAGTAAGTAAGTAAAGTTTAAGCACACTTTAATTTGTGCTTAGCTGTGAAAGCCTGTTACAGACAGTCTGTGAGGGGAATGTGATAAAATAGCTGCATTGCTAGATTGTTGACAGACATCGTCGTTCGCGGGTTTCTCCTGAAGTGTTCCGGTCTGCTGCCTTTTGTTCTCAGCCCGCCATCGGCCGCCCCTCGGTCCGAGCTCTGCTAGTTAGCAAAGCAGTTAAGGTATCAGCTAGCTGGCTAGCAATTCCCGATCAGAAACGCGACCGGACATACAGTAGGAGGGTAAAGTGACAATTTATCAGTGGACAAAACCTGTGGCTGACACCTAAGTCATTGGAAACTGTGGGAAGATAGCTCACTGTCGAAGCCTTTTTTTCATTCTTTATTTTTTTAAGTAATGAATTAAGCTAATTCAATAAAGACATAGCTGATTTACATATGAATTGTCAACAGCTAGCGTTAATATTAACATGTGATCTGACAGAATAAGGTGTATCAGTTGATAAAAGGCTCATAATGCCAACAGTAAATGCCTGGCCTATTTACACATTTTTACCATCCTATCATATTATTGGAATGTAATGAAGCAACATGATAAGGTTTTTAAGTTGAACTATGCTAAAGTTAACTATGGTAAATGCATCTCAAGTAAAAACCTTAACTTTGCATTCATGTTGCAGCCACAAAGGAAGAGGGAAAAGAGACAAGAAAACGTGAAGACAAAGCAACAGGTTGGTTTGTGTGTCAGATAGATTTTAGGATAATACAATGTGAGCTGCCAGGATGAGGACCTTTTTTGTAGGCCAACCAGGAAGAAGTCCTGGTCTCCTCGATAAAAAGTCAATGCAGGGTTTCCACGGGGTCCTATAAAGTCAAAAATTTGACAATCTCAATTTTAGGCCTTAAAAAGGCGTCCATATATTGAATATAGGATTTTTCCATTGGGTTTTGGATGGCAATAATGAAGCTCTGTGGCCAGCAAACATCTACGACACTGATATGTTTTGTTCAGCAAGATGATCTTCACAAATGAAGCACCGGTTTTATGATTTTAGAAGCGTAAATGTGGCAGAGCTCACTGCTATGAACATACTACACCACAGTCGCATGATTTAAACGTCACCACTACTACACTTTGTACTTCACTCATCTATGCGCTACCATAAAATAGTTAGACAACTGCTGGGAAGTCTGAGTCAGAAAATTATGCACGTAACCTCAGCCTGTGTAGGTGAACTAGTTTGTACATGAGTATCCATGAATGCAATTACTTTGTTGATATCACAATAAATTTGGTAATAATTGCAATGCTACTTCACTATAAAATCCGTGATTTATTAGCAGTTTTTGTTTTTGGGATGACTTTGATTTGATTTTGTCAAACAGACCTGGCAAGCCTGGATATTGGACAAGATGCTGGCAGTTTTACATAGAAAACTGTGGGTTGGGCTGTTTCACTGTGCATCAGACGCTGCAGGTATGTGTTGAGTATACAGATTGTTTGCAATCACACCATCCTGATGACACAAAGTCAGACTGGGAGCAGGAAGTGAAGAACACCAGTTGGGAATCATTGGGAATGGAGGAAAGTGAATATGCTAAAGCCTTAAGGCTCCAGTATACTCGCCGCTCTTGACCTGTCGCGCGACAACGTGACGTCACGGGAGCGCCGTAACTATATATACTTGCGCGTGGTGGTCGCGGCACTAGTTGCAGTCTTCTCCTGAACAGAGGTGTCGCAACTGAGGAAAGGTTACCGACTTTGCTATTTCTATGCACTAGAAGAAGAATAAAAAGGTAAACAATGGAAGAAGCATTGGCGTCAATGACAACAGTCACTGGATGAGCCATCAACATTCCAGAGTGTATGGCAGCAGTTATCATATGAATAGTGTCCTCATGTGCACCTGGCTGTCTATTATTCTACACCACTGGCACACATTTGCACCTCTACCTGGGTCAGCCATCAACATTCCAGAGTGTATGTTTGTAAGTAATCTATCTTAATAACTTATCTGTTTTTATAACTTAATGCTGCTTTGAGCATTATGTCACACTAGTTTTTCACTCATCTTTGACCACAACAACAGCAGACAGCACTTATGTAAAACCACGGTTTATTAGCAAACAGATAAACAATAAGATAACACTTAACAATAAGATAAGATAAAAAATCGCGGAGGTTCTGTTACGTTCAGACAGATA
>OMLP01040528.1:2500-10107 GCA_900302685.1 Spondyliosoma cantharus | reverse complement strand
TGACCACAGAGACAGACGTGTGAGTAGAGCTACAACATCCAATAATAACAACAATGATAATAATAATGATCAGGGTTTGTTTAAGGGGTCAAATGTGGGGACATGTTTACACCACGCTGCCCGAGGTTAGCCTGACTAGAATGACGGATTTCCACTGTGATGTTTTATTAGTTTGATGACGAACATGATATGAGGGATTCATGACACAGTTCAAACAGGATCAATACTTTATCTGTCTCTCTTCATCACTACCAGACAAAGGTTCGATCAATAAGGTCCATGAGGGGAACCGGAAGGGAGAACAGGGAACCTTTAAATCTGCAGAAAGTGTTTAAAACAAGTCTGACACAGCTTCAGCTTCTTAGCTTATCAGCTTATATATTTAAATGCTTTAAATTGTACATAACTACTTCATATTGTTATAAATCTAAACATCTACAGATCATCATCATGATGATAAACTTCAATAATCAGTTTGTTTTCAGGTCAAAGACAAAGACGTGATGGTGTGAAGCAGCTCTCTGCTCGTCTGTAAAGGGCAGCATGGTGGAGATGTTTGAACAGGCGCTCCTTCAGGAGAGCAAACCCTCTTGACATTTCCATGTTTCTGTGTGTGTGTGTGTGTGTGTGTGTGTGTGTTTGAGTGTTAGTCTCTTGGTGTGAGTGCAGGCACAGGGAGTTAGTGTTAGCTCGACTCCGTGTTAGTGTGTCCTTTTATTGTGCGATGCTCGGCTGCGCTCACACTCACCGCTTTCCAGAGATGGCCGACCTCCGGACAAAACTCCCAGAGGCAGCGTTCCTGTCGGGGTCAGACCCTTCAGCTGCAACACACTCTCATTCTCCTCTCTGACACACACACACACAGACAGAGACACACACACACACACACACACCTTGTTAGCTGGATCAATAGCCTGACAATCGACAGTTATTCAAATACAGCCTGTGTTTCAGCCTCTGACAGTTGTAATATTAACCATGACAAGACAAACACGATTTGGATATTTACTCTGTTCTTGGGAATAAATCAGGAAATATTCTGGATTTCAGAGAAAACATCAGCTAACTTGTTGCCACGGCAACATCAGCGTCTCCTTTACATTCACCCGATTGATAAACTTCTGTTAAAAGTTCTTGTTGTTGATTATAATAATAGAACACCAGCAGTGTGTAATGAATCGATATAATACGGTGATGTAATGAAACTCCTGCACAGCTGATATTTTAATTAACACTTTTAAAGGGGCAGTGTGCAGATTTAGAGAAGAGATTCGACCTCAGCAGGTGGCAGGGTCCGCCACATATAAACAAAGTAAAACAGTATGAAATTGTGTTTTTATCCTTTAAGGTTTAAGTTTGTTTATTTAGTCTCAAAATGTCTCTTGAGACTTTACATGTTCACACACAGCTGATAATATTTTACTGCAGAACTTTGTTTTAAATCAACTGTTTCACTGTGAAGCTCCAGAAATGTTCACCTGACTTGCAGGACTGAAGGTAACTGATGTTAAACTAATCATGCGTTCATTAAGTGAAGGTGGAGCAGGACCGGTCGACTGCTGCACGACCACGCCGTCATTTATCACTTCACTAACACATAACAAACACGATGTGAAGAGATGATGTGCCTGTGTTGCTTTTCTGGGTCTTAAAATAACTGGGAGACATTTTCTGAACGAGATCGTTCGTCGTTAAAGGACAAATCATTGTGACACACTTCCACCAGATTGAAAGAGGACACGTGTTACAGGAGGAGAAAGTCATTAACCTTAAACTGAAGTGGAGCGACACTGAAATAATACAAAGCTGTAGAGTGACTCTTCAGCAGCCTGTGGCCTCGAACGCAGCATTTCCTGTCCAATACGGATCAGTAAAGTTTTTACATTAGCTAAGTAACAAATCCTTCTTTCACAGACAAAGTGCTCAAAGACATCAGAAGAACCCTCAGCAGTGTGACAGGAGGATTTAAACCTCTTTGCTCCTCAGGTTAAACCGACCGCCATCTTCAAAAACATTCATATTCATGTCAAATTCAACCCAACAATCAGAAGTGACACCCACCTGAGCACAGAGAAGACTCGGGCCATCTTTCCAATCGCCCGGATCTTATTTCTGATCACCTCCTTTCTGACAGCTGGAGTTCCACCTGAACGCCAAGAACGAAGAGAGAAACATTAAAATAATGAGAAACACACCATCGTCACAAAGAGAGCGTCTGAAGATCTTTACTGTTGTTCTTTGACTCTCTTGATTTGATAACTAATATTTACTAATTAATAACCTTTGTTACAAGTTAGTAAACTTAATAAAAATTTGTAATTTGAGTTTATAAATTGCTTCAGTGCACAAACAAATTATTAAAATCATTAGAATAACTCAAAGTATCAATGCAATCTGTCATCAGGCCGTCACTCACACCACCTAACAACCAAGTTTAAATTATGTTAAGTTAGAGACACAAACCCACAAATCTACTGTGAGCAGCACTGACAGAACACGAGTCCACTGTGGGCTCTGTGGTCAGCAGCGACAGAACACGAGTCCACTGTGAGCTCTGTGGTCAGCACTGACAGAACACGAGTCCACTGTGGGCTCTGTGGTCAGCACTGACAGAACACGAGTCCACTGTGGGCTCTGTGGTCAGCACTGACAGAACACGAGTCCACTGTGGGCTCTGTGGTCAGCACTGACAGAACACGAGTCCACTGTGGGCTCTGTGGTCAGCAGCGACAGAACACGAGTCCACTGTGGGCTCTGTGGTCAGCAGCGACAGAACACGAGTCCACTGTGGGCTCTGTGGTCAGCAGCGACAGAACACGAGTCCACTGTGGGCTCTGTGGTCAGCAGCGACAGAACACGAGTCCACTGTGGGCTCTGTGGTCAGCAGCGACAGAACACGAGTCCACTGTGGGCTCTGCGGTCAGCAGCGACAGAACGAAGCAGCAGCAGACTCTCAGCTGTGCTCTCGGCCGCTCTCTGTGGACAAACACTGCAGTCTGGTCGACGGCGTGTTATCGGACAGTTCAGCTGCCAGCAGCACTTCAGCTTCCTTCAGGGTTTCACTTCCTCCTCAAACTGAACTGTGGTAATTATATTCAGCGATAAGAAACAGGACAGTTTTACACCAACAGTTTTCTGTCTCAAACCAAACCAATGTGGATTAATCCGCTGCTGGAAATAGACCCCAACAAATGAGTACAGTCAGCAGAGAGCTGAACCTTTTAAAACATGAAACTTTACATTTGTATTGAGTGTCTAAAGATAAACCAATGAGCCACAGACAGGAAGTCAGACGGACTGACATGTTGTCACCTAACACAAGATACATGAAGGTGATGAACTGTTCTGATTCTGATCGTTACGTGTCTGCGTTGCTATAAACCAGCTGAAACCACCAGCTCTGATGAACAGTTTGTAGCTGAGAAAGTTGAAACATCCGCAAGCTTTTGAATTTATTTGAGCCTGTTAGAAACACGCTGATGAGAAGGTGTCACATCCTCTTACCCTCACACGTGTCGTCTCCTTCTGACATCAGCTCGTCGTCGGAGCAGATGTTCAACACGTTCACCAGCATCTCCGTCACTGTGTGAAAACACAACAACACAGACGCTCATGTGTCGGTTTGACCCGTTACAACTACATGAGAGAAACACAGACACACTAAAACATCCACAGAGCTCAATATTCACTGATCTGAACATTTTCTTCATAATGTTTTTCATCGGTCCAAAAGCCTAAAGAGATTCAGTTCACCGTCGTAAGAGTCGTTCCAGGACGACTCAACCAAAACAGAACTTGTCCCAGATCATTTCATGGATTTTCTTGAAAATATTATTGTTAAAACTTCTATTGAATTGCAGAACAAATATCTTCCCCCGACATTAAAACTCTGAATATGAGATTACAGTCAGTGAAAAGTGCTAATTTTAAAAGATAATAAACGACGAAGGATTCATATCATAACATCTTTGGATTTTTTTAATATACATACAATGAATATCAACAGGAGGAAATTTAAAGAATCCATTTTGGGAAAATCTAAAGTAAAAATAACCCAAAAAGTTAATGCTAAATGTAATAAGATTTTCAACTCCAAACTTAAAAATAGATCATGACTTTTTATTATTTGCAGGACGGCTGCAGGATTGTGAAAGGCCTCATGAATGTGATAGTTCATGACATGACGTGTGTGATGGTCGACGTGCGTTTGTGTGGACAAAAAACAGAAACGTTAACATATTTTAGCAGCTGGAATCAGAAAATGACAGAAACAATTTATCATTTAAAATGTTCTGCAAATCTACTAATTAACTGCCTAATTGTAGAAGCTCTGGTGTTAAATTAGTGCTAATTAAAATAATTTCCTGCTGCTCTCATTACACAGAAATACAACTGATCATGGTGTCGATGCTAAGAACTCCTCGCGTATCTCGTTAGCTTGGCTGAGATTTTGCCAAAAAGCTTCATCAAGCACATTAAAATCGTGTCGTCTGCTCCATGAAATCTGTTTAATTATCTTAAATATTCTTTATTATTACACCCTCATGCCAATGTTGAGGGCTATATACGATAAATGGAAATGTCAAGTCAGGCTAACGAGACATGTGTGTCGCATGTCTCGTTAGCCTGACTTGACATTTCCATTTATCGTATCATGTGTTTCACATTTGATGCAGAATGATGCATTTCTTCTGATTACGACTGAGGACATCACATGTTTTAATATCATGAGCTCGCAAATCATCTCATCATTCTCTGGGAAAGTTTCTGAGCTCCCCCACAGCTTCAGACGAGAGTTTGGAGCTCCACAGAAAGCCTGAATGCATCTCGTGACACGGATGGAGTTGAGCATCTTGTGACAGAGCTTCAGCGTCAGAGCAGGAACATCATTATGAGTTCTTTGTATAATTGTGTTGTATAATCAGGTTTCATTCAGAGCCGAGCATCAGACAGAAAGAGCCAGCTGTTGTTTTTCAGCATGAAAACTCGAGCTGTGATCTGGACTCCTGTCTTAGATCAGGGGATGATTTGATATCGACTTCAACCGCCGAGCTTCAACGTCCACAGCTTAATATTTATCCATAACACTTATATACTCCAGTAATACTAAAGCTAACGTCTGCAGCCATAAAGAAGAAAATGAGCTCAGTCGTGAATTGAGGAGGTGCTGTGGACTTTACTCTCCAACTGTTCGAGTGTTTGGATGTTTGACACTTTCAGGAAGTTGAGCTGCTGCGTGAAAACAATACATCTGTGACAGAACAACACACGTGTGATGAACTGCAGACGGATTCATGTTTTTGTAATGTTTGTGTCTTGAGGCAATGTTGAATCTTTAAATAATAAGAACTTTATTTATAACATGGTGTTGGTGAATACTCCATTCTGATTGGCTGGAAGGTGTGAATTGACTTTTGATATACGGACACCAATGATTCAGGCCTCTACGTCGTCCATTAACTCCTGATAATCGACACATCGTCGAGCTTCATCCCTTTGTTCTACAGACCTTATCACGCAGCTTTCCATCCAACAGGCAAACAAATAAGTAAAAAACAAGAATAATAGACTGAATAACATGTTTGTATCTTCTGTGTAGTCTGAGCCGAGAGTGAACGTTATTAAGACTCTTTCAAACAGGTTTAGTGTTTCCTGGATGTCGTCTGAGGAGGTTTATGATCTGCTGCTTTCTTAGCAGGTTTACCCGTCCGCGTATTTGTGCTAATTTCACTCTGACAGTTGTTGAGATGCATCATGACGAATCGTAATCAAATTAAAATGTGAGGCGAGTGCAGATTCCCACCTCTAACATCCGTGTTACAGCTTTGCCTCATTTATAACCTCACCTGTTCCATTATGACTCTGATTAGCAGCATGTTGTCACACTGATTCAAACCGTGACCGGCTGACAGGAGTCTCACCTTTCTCTCCGACGAAGGGCAGAGACCAGGTGAACACGTCCATGAAGTTGGGGAGCCAGTAGGGGTGAGGGGAGCAGTTAAACTGCCGGATGTTCATCACATTATTCTCATATTTCAGCACCGCAGCTGAGAACAAAACACACACATTAACATTTTCTACTTCATGATGCACTTCCTGTCTCCTGTTGCCAGGGCTTCAAGGTTTCAGAGCTGTTGCCATGGTTTCCGTCCTTCACTTGTCTCACCTTTGTTGTTGTACACGTCCAGGTAGTTGGGAGCAGAGAAGATTGTGATTAAAGAAGGGAAACCTGTCGTCTGACTTTTCCTGTACATTCGGTACCTGAAGGACAGAGAAACACGTTTCACACACAGAGATAAAGATTAAGACTTTACTGATGCGTCGTAGCAACAGACAGACAGACACACACACACACACACACACACTCAGCTTCTGCTGACTGATGAATAAAATCTTTTCAGACCTTTTCAACAGGCAACCTGTGAGCCAAATGTGGCCCTTAAACCGACTGAGCAGGGATGAGGTTGTTGGTCAGCTAATTAGCTCATCCATTAGTTTATCTGTCAGGCTCAACAACAGTCACATGCAGGGGTTCATTCATCTGTTTTCTGCTGATAACGAGTTACATTTCAGTTGTTTTCTCGAGATCTCCAGTTATTTACGTCATTTTCACGTAATAACAAACACTTCAGAGATAAATAACAGAAAGATGTTTGACAGTTTTGGCTTCAGTTAAAACATTCGAGGCTGTTTAAGAGGACGAGAATCAAACTGACAACCAACCGAACTGAAGAAATAAAAACGAGCTTTGTTTTTTTTCGTCTTTGCTTTTGAATAATAATTCTTTGAATGAAGTGAAAACTAATAATCACAGTGGAGAAAATATAAATAGTGCACATGATGTTGTTTTGACACATCGTGACATCAGGAGCGTTAAAGTCCAGTCACTTTATTTCAAATCCAGCTTTTCTAAGAAAGAAGTTGAACAGTTTGATTTACTTCATTCGTCCACACGTCTGTTTTTCACATCGACACTGAACATTTTTCATCATAGTTTTTGTCGATGAAATGAGCGTTTGGACAGTTTGACAGATATTGTTCGAGCTCTTCCATCACGGCGGCTGTGGACACACGGATGCAACAAATCTGTGCCGACAATCAGCTTCTTAAACCAGAACGTGACCGGTGTCTTGGTTAGAAACTGGCACAAATATCTCAGTACTGGTGTGAAAACTCTCATGGTTAAACTGTAAAACATCTTTGTGAAGTGATTTAAATGACACATCGATATCTGAATGTTTTTACTGCCTAATACAGACGATCAGACGGCTCTTCTTCACTTTGTTTGAGCTCAGAAGCTCACGATGAGATAAAAAAGACAAGATGATGCATCAAAGATAATAAGAATAGGATCAGATTACTATAATATAAAACACAATGATGAGAGACGACTGATGAGCTCGTCGCACTCAGCAGACAGCCTTCATCATCTCCTCTCCGCTCACAAAGGATGAAAAGTATCCAGTCAAGAACATCCAGATCTCAGAAAGCACAGAACCTGAAGCTGTTCGCTCCTTTAACTTATTAAATATATTATGTTTGGTGAGCGGCTGGTTCCCTCGCTGTGTTCGGGTGAGTTTTCCTTGAATCTTAATGACAATAAAGCA
>OMLP01040527.1:0-18205 GCA_900302685.1 Spondyliosoma cantharus | reverse complement strand
AAGCAGTAGAGCGCTGCGTGGGTGCCTTTTTTTTGTAGTCTTATCCAAAAGTTACCATCACTCTGACTTCAACATCACCACTAAGCTTCCTACTAAACTCTACATTAAATTTGGCTACTAGATGGAAAGTTAGAGTTGAAATAGTTTGCAAGACGAGTCTCTGTGTTCGGCGTCAGATGTTTGATGCCCCCGACGACATCTTGAGCCTCATTTGGCTGCTTGTTAGACTTTTTAGGACACGTAAATCCTTTAAAGTTCACAAGTGAAATATCAACTGACATATTTTATGTCATAGGACAAAAAGTGAATTGCTTGTGTTAACCACACCACCGTTATCTCAGGCATCTAACTGAAAACCCACTCAAAAAAACCCACTGACTTCGAGATGAGGGAACCGGAAGTGCAAAATTCTAACTAATTTTCAGACTCATTCCTGTAACACTCTACCATCTAACAGGTATTCAACCTGTACTTTATCATGTTGTATTAGCAACAGCTCAGACAGTAGCTTCTTTAGCAGAAAGCGAAAAAAAAAAAAAAAGAAAGTGGTGTAGTAATGAGTCTTAAAATCCAGGAATCAGTTAACATTTTTGCACTTCTGGTTGCCCCATCTCAAAGTCCTTTGAATGGGTTTTACGTCACTGAATAAATCACTAAATGAAATTGAAAACCGCTTTTTTTGTGGGTGGAAAATGTGCATCAATCAGTTTTATATTCGTGTGACAAACTGGAGGAGAGTGTAGACAACAGGAAACGGTTCAGTCATGAGCCTGAGTGCAGCCAAACATCCAGGCCCCCCTTCAGCAGATGAATGTAAAAAAAGAAAAGAGCAATACACAAACCTTTTAGTGGGTGAGGATTTAAATAAACTGTGTGATCATACTTGCGTCAACACAACACAGTGTGTGGGTTGAGCACAGCAAATTAATTAAAGGTCCAATTTCAAAACTGCACTCAGGCTCATGACGCCACTGTCACGTTGAGTTTGTGTGTGTGTGTGTGTGTGTGTGTGCGCATTACATCATGCCCTCCATATGATTTTGTGTCATGTATGGTTTACTGGCCTTCGTATTTCCCTCGTGGGAACTTATGGTTGGCGAACCACAACATGACAGTGACTGTTCAGAGAAGTTCCTCTTTTAATCCTCACCGTCCTCCAGCACTTCCCAGTCCTGTTTCTCCTCAAGCTCATATTTTCACAGACAGAATGAAGTTCATCACAGAGAATCTTATTACGCCTCCCAGGTAAGAAACGTTATTTGAAATCTATCTGATCTGTCGATTGCAGTATTTTGTCAGGAAATTATATTATATACATTTTTGGATCTACCTTCAAATGCTGGTCATATTTTACAAATTACACCTTCAATCCACATGGAAACTAAAGTAGAACAAATATATAGTTGTGGTTCTATGGAGGGTTACCGTCGGACGGAGCTAGGCTCACTGATTTCACTGTTTCCAGCCTTCATGCAAAGCTAAGCCAACTGTCTATGGGCTGATGCAGCTTCATATGAATCAGAATCAGAAATCCTTTAATGTCCCGCAGACGGGGAAATTTGCTTGTTGCAGCAGCATCAGAATTGTACAGACAGAGCAATAGCAAAATAGACAATACAATTAAAAAGGAAAGAAAATAGAATCGACCTCTGTATGTAAAGGGGCACTATGTCGTTTTGGAGAAGAAATAGAAATTTCAAGCAAATTATAATATTTACAATATTAATGAGGTAATAACACAAACTCAGAGATATTTACTTTCCCCATACGTGAATAAAGAAGCTGTTCTCAGAGGAA
This sequence comes from Spondyliosoma cantharus, assembly GCA_900302685.1. Taxonomy (NCBI): domain Eukaryota; kingdom Metazoa; phylum Chordata; class Actinopteri; order Spariformes; family Sparidae; genus Spondyliosoma; species Spondyliosoma cantharus. Next base: position 16,408 of record OMLP01040527.1, on the reverse strand, counting down.
AATAAGGTCCCCGGAACACTTTTTTAAGGTAGAAAAGTGGCAGGGTCTGCCAAATATAAACAAAGTAAAACTGTATGAAAGCTTGTTTATTTAGTTTGCTGTGACGTAACAGATCAGCCAATTAAAATATCTTTCCTAAAGCTACATAGTGCACCTTTAATAAACACATGAAAAAGAGAGCAAATAGACAAATCTCTCTAACTGTTGTGTTTTCCTCCTCAGGAACAGAACAGGATCTTACAGACTCGCTGTAAAATCTGTCCTGCTTCATCTCTGGGATGTTTACTCTGTACCGACACCTGCTGGCAGAGGCATCCTGACTCTGATGTCTCTCTGTTTCACACTCGCCATCATCACTGGCGGCCTGCTTTACCACTGGCTGTCGAAGACTCTGAAATACAACCATGAGGCGTCCATTCAGACCGCCTGCATCTACAGCGTGGCCATGTTTCTGGTGTCGTTCCTGTGTCACCCTCTGCGCTGTGTGCTGACTATGATTCTTCCTACCGTCTGCACCAAGCAGGGGCGTAAGCTCCTCATCTCGGCCTCTGTCATGATTTTACTTCTGAACGTCGTCCCGAATATCTCGGTGAACGTCGAGGCGGTCGCACGCATCCTGAAGTGCACCGCTGAGGGTTTTGCCAAGACTCTGTTGAACTCATCTGAACCTTTGAATAAAGCAAAGACAGACCTTTTTGAGGAAGCCATGAAATTGAAAAGGGATGACTTGAGCATTGTCAATAACTTGAGGAACTTAAATCATTTCACACACGTTGATGTGTCAGATGTCAGAAGCAGGTTCGCTAAGATGATCGGGCAGATAGAGGGCCACTTCTCACGCGCCAGGAACCTGCTCAAAGACTGCAAACTGCTGTCGAACCGGATCCTTGCTGCCATTTTTGTCGCTTTGCTAATCTTCGAGTCTGCCCGCTACTTGAAATCTTATCTGACATCGGTTCAGTTTGATAACGGCTACATCTCCAAAGAGCTCCAGCAGAAAGCGACTCAAGCGGGCAACAAAAGCACAGCTAAAAATAAAAGTTGCCGAACGAGCTGCAGAATAACAGGTGACGAGTGTACCTCCTGCTTCATCGCGCTAGTTGTGGTGACATTATATTTCATTGCCATCACATTGATAGTAGCTTTGGATCATGTCGTGTATCATGTAGTTCAGCTGATTGTGCCCTGGCTACTGGATTTTCCACCGACATCTGCCAGCATAAGCATCAATTATAAGGTAAAACAGCACACCAGCTTACCAGCGCAGTGGTTTTAGTGTTCCTGCAGTATTTTGATGTATTTTTCTCTTCCTTGTTAATCTCCTGACAGGTTCAGGGGTTCCTCTCTGCTTCTTGTATCATCCCAAGATTCTGTGTCACACACGAGCTGATGCACTTCCACAGAGATTACAATTGGACTTTCAACCCCGAGCCGTCCCTCTGTGATGTGACAACTTCAGCTCCGAACCCGGGAGTCACACTCCTGCTGGGATGTCTCTGGCTGATGAGCTACTCTCTGGTGTTCCTGGAGGTTTACGCCAGACGGCTGCGCAGGAAAATCTCTGCATCCTTTTTCAGAGAGCAGGAGGAGAGGAGGACGGCCTACCTGATGAGGAAAATACAAGCGAAGCTGAAGGAAAAAGAGCAGAAGGAGACGATCTCAGTCGAGGTTACCGACGGCTGAACTGTGACCGCGCATGTTTATTTGAGCTGCATGAAATTTGATGTTGGAGGACCGAGGTTATGAATCCTCATGTTGAGATCCTGACTTGTCGTGTAGCGCCACCAGCAGGTCAAAGTTATAACTTGTCAAGTAAAATCTCAACATCTTTGTGCACGAGCAGTTTCTCTTGTGATCCCCTCGCTTTACCTCCAGCACCGGAAATGACATTTGTGGTTTTGAGTGGAATATATCAACAAACAATTGATGAATCCTCCTTTAATTGGGAGCTTTTCACGAGAGCTTTTCGTCTAGCGCCATCATCAGGTCTAAATGTCTTTATCCGATACCAATGTGTAGAAATTTGGAGGCATGAGAGCTGCAGATTGCAACCAACTGAATATGCCTCATCTCACACTCCCCTGCAGGCAGTCTACAGCGCACAGGACAGGATCTGCCCCTCTCGACATACGTTTATAATCCTGCAACGACGATGTTGAACACGGTCGAAAATCTGCGCATGCTGACGTCAGCACTCAAAGCAGTGCTGTGCCTGTCTGCACCCCTCCAGAGCTGCTAGCGTGACTGTTTAACATTTAAGATGAGTTTCATTTTTTGCTAAACTTAAGCTGATAGCATCCTGTGTATGAGTAACTGTAACACCTTTTCGTCTGCAGGCGTACCACCACTCGAGGGGTCTCTAAGGATGTGGTTTTTTAAAGACGTGCCAACACTTGTGCTCTGTTTGCATCCACGTTGTTTGTTTAACAGAACTGAGTAGAGTGGTTTTGGGGGGTTTTTATACATAAAGGTCATGTCTTACTGTGTGTTTTTCTGTATTATGTGTGCATGTTGTTTCCCTTCTCATGTGGATCAGAATGAATTGCATTATTGTTCTGTTTTTTACCCCGAGCCCCACTAGATGCCACTATGGTGCTTTGGACAGTTGAGAACAGAGCGTTACCACAGTGCCCATAAGACAGGAAATGAACAGCGATAGATTGGATTTTTATATCATTGAATATTTCATTGACCTAGATATCTTAAATAGATTAAATGAATACTTTTTCATGTGTACATCTATTAATTCACCAGCCTATTTTAATCAGTGCTCTCGTCTTTCCTGCTTAAAACTCCAGTGAGGCTTTGGGAGTTTATTTAAAGACATCATCCCAGAATAATAATAGAATACCGCTTTATCTATTTTTAATCCTGACTCTTTGTCCACTTCATGTTTCTCTCAAGAATCAGCAGCTTGTGTACAGATGATACACTGCCGTGGGTCCAGAAATTATGAATTATTCATGTAGTGTTTGTTACTATGAATTCTGACATCAGTGTGTTGCTCACTATGTGTGTGACAGCTCAGTCTGAGCTTGTTCTTGTTAAAAATGCAAGAAACTGGAAGAATGATTATTGTAAAAATGTAAATTAAACTCTTTTTTTAGTAGCACTCAGGCTAGAACGCATTCTACACTTGACTGTATTTATTCTGTATCAGATTGTTCACACTCTGAAATTTTGTAATGTTAACACTGAGTCGAATATTAGAAAAAAATCACGAATCAAAAAGAATTAAAGCTGCATGCGATGTTGAACGGGCCCTCGCACCTGCGGCATGGAAAGGTCACTACCGACGCAGCTCTGACTCTTGATGTAAAGAAGTCCATGGTAACTTATTGTGTTCATTAGTGTGGCGCTAGTGGGCAGTCAGTAATTAAACTTTAGGTTAAAGTGCAACATTTCATGTTAATCAACTGACGATTGTGACCAAAGGTTTACTTCCTGTGGCCAGTAGATGGCGCTGTGACGATGACAGAATATTGCACACATATAAACATGTGAAGTTTGGGGCAGATTGGAGACGTATGCCTTGGTTTCAGCAACTTCCTGTTTCATGGCAAAAAAAGAAGGAAGGGTCATTATGTCACTGAATCTCACTTTGGTGCCAGACTGTGGTGTCAGCTGTATAGAAGTCTACGGGAGATGCATGTTGAAATACACAACATATCTACGTCACTTCTGATGAAGAAGAAACGGCTCCAGAAAATAAAAGAACACTCTTCAAAAAGCAGGTTAACTAGACATTTGAACCTGACTTTTTCCCCTAATAAGTGGTTTATAATATTGTGACCAAACGATCAAATATCACTGATAGGACTGCAATTACGTTGCGAACAAAGTCAAGGGACGAACAATGTTTCGAGAAAAAAGGAATCAGTCTTAAACCTACTAATTGAAGTGTAACATATTTTTCTAAAAAAAAAAAGTATCACATTGAAAATGTCTGATTTCCTGTTGGGTTTAGGTCACGGACACCACAACACTTTATTTTATAGACATGCACCAGAGTTCATATGTGTAGGTCAAACTTTCACCACTTGTGAGGCGTGTGCAAAGTTTCATGAGTTTTTGAGCATCACAGCTCTGACAAAATGTGATTTACATTAGAATGAAATGATAAATAATCCCAGCAGTTTCCAGCTGGTGCTCAGGCCCTTAATATTCAAGATATCTTTTATTTTATTTCCCTTCAATTCAGCCAGGCATGTTTGTCGCCTTTGAAAATGTTTCTTTTTTTTTTTTTTTTTTATAAATAAATGTGTGTTTGTACAAATTTTGGATGAACAGCTTGAGTCTGTCACAAGCAGCCCACCAGCAGGCAGGACGCACACACTAATTATGACACTTGCTCAAACACAGAACAGCACAGACGTCTTAGCTCGCAGCAGTTCAGTCAGGTAATTACCTGGACAAAAAGCTGCTTTGCAGGATTTCTCTCCTCTCTGTGAAGCTGTTATCTGGTCATTAGAGGAGGCCTGGTGGACAGAACGTTCTGCCACTGAAACTATTCTTCTACGAAATTGCGAGCATCTGTTTTGCATTAGCATTCACACAGATAGAAGGGTGAAAGAGCTTTACAAAGCTCTAAGTGTTTTTTTTTTTTCTATAATGTGCTTTCGAAGCTTTGAGAAACATAATTCAATGTCGCTAAATGTTTTCAGATATTGGGAGCCGGAACAGAATCAGCACCCACCACACAGAGACTTTTCCCAAATGTCACAGGACTATTGAGAATCTTAATATGATGATGTTTTTTCTGGTTTTCAAAAGAAAAAAGAGGAGAGCCCCGAATTTGTGCAAAACCAGAGAATTCAAAGTAATAATTTGCCCTTTCAGACAAGATGAAGAGTTCATTAAATCATCAGCTGGTGCCAAAAAAAGGTCTGCTTAATAATTAGTGCCATTTAATTTCAGTGACCAATCACAGCCGTGTCAATGTGTTGGATTGCAGGCTACCTCCTCTGTTCTTTGAATAATTGCAGGGTTTTTGGTTTTAGAGCCGTGGCCACAGTAGTTGACCTGACAATCCGAGCTGAGGAGGTGGGAGGTGGAATTGATTTTTTTTTTAAGTTGGTGGCTGTACGAGGCAGTGTGTTGCCGTGTGGATATAATGATATGTGATGTGGAGGAGAGGGAGGGTTGCACAGGGAGGCAGAGCGAAGGAGAGAGAGGGAGTCGAATGTGGACGGCTGGAGCGGCTCAGGAGGAGAACTCAGCCGTCATCTGTGTTTCTGGGCTGTTTGCACCTGAGCGCTGCCTTCAGAGAACGATGGTAAGAGTCACATTTTCTTCTGATAAAAATATTTGGTTTTATCTGCTGACTCTCTTGTACTTTTAGTTGCTTAACCTCAATGAACTCTGGATGATTTAACAGTGCATTTCTGCTTAAAAAAAAGGAGTTAATACGACCTAAGAAGAGGGAGGGTTACGCATTTCTGTTTGCTGTAGGGAGGGTCCGACTCTTCTTGTAGAGCAGCAGAGGGAGAGTTTTAATTTTTACTCACACTCAATGTATATTTCAGTCTTCCCTGTATTAATTAAGCTTTTTTAAGTATCTCTGTATTCCAAAATTGAGAGTAGCTGGATTATTCATAACTTTATCTTTTCCAAAAAGTTGGATATTGTATATATTCCACTTCTAATGTGCATGTTTTTGTTTTTGGTGAAAACTGTTTTCCCATTAATCTAAATTTAAAGCAAAGAATATGTATGCATGTGTCAGAGCCCGATCAATATATCAGCCGGCCGATATTGGCTTATAACAGATATACAGGCATGTTGTCTGACTGATTCTGATGCAGCCAGTGAAGTTCATTGTTGGACTGATGTCTGTTACACATCAGAAGTGTTTGAGAACACAATTTGAGGGATATCTGCAAAAAATGTGTGTGTATCGACCGATATTTCCATGACGGATTTTTTGAGTTGCTGCGTGTTCAGATTACCTTTAAATGATGAATCATTGAGAATTATCAAATAAAAAAAATAAATAGTTTGTGTTTCAACCCACACAGCTTTTCCACCTCCATGCGTTGTAAATCTCCCATGATGCTACTCACCCAATCAAATCGGTGCCTTTCCGAAAGTAAAGATGGCTGCACCCAGTCATAGATAAACTGCGACTAAAACACCCCACCCACGATCATCTGAAGTGTGGGAGTGTTTTAGACAGACACCCAACGATGTGGTGGACGTAAGATCTGCAGATTTGAAATAGCTCATCACAACAGTGTAACTGCTGGTAACTCTTAATAATGACCGTCATTAAAAAATGGTACATTTAGAGTTCATTAACCTTAAGTTAAGTGTTGTTTCACTGTTAATAAAAATGAAATGCTTCATAAACCATTTAGCAAGCATCTGATGTTTATAATACAATTAGATTTATAACTATGATTTACCGTTTATTCATGATGGTTACTTACAAACATAAGGATCATCAACAGAAATGTTTCTGTTATTAATCGCCACTTGCTTCTTATTAATCTATTATTTCTTTGTTTTTCACCATCACCACCACGTTAAAAGTAATTTCCGGCACCGCTGCTGTTGTGGCGATGTAGCCTAATGTTACACGATGACATGTTTATAATAAAGGCCAACTAATGTTACAGGCCGTAGTTACAGCTGGCGGATGTGTTGCTGTTGAGCCAAGCGCAGAGTCGAGGTTGTTTTGGTCGAATGAGTCTCGTCCGAGGCCAAGAAATGAGCCTGTTCCAAACACAAAAAACAAGTATATTTAACCTGTCATATCTATATTTTTGGGCCACTTGGGGGCAGCGGAAACAAATAATGAACATTTGTCATACGTCCTTTTCAGTTTACATGGTGAACACTTGCTCATGAACACATCCAGAAGTTACACCTTGTGAATTTAAGTCCAATATTCTCCATCTTTTAACTTTGTTTCAGTTGAAGGACGTGTATCTGACTTTTTAATGGCTAAACGTTCCACTATGTTCACCAGCAATAGTCACTAGTGTATCTGCTGTTTTGTGCTGAGCAGGTATTGTGACGTCATTTCACACTGACAATAGCGGCCTACAGAGTCTAAAGGAAATATTAATAATGCTTGGGAGTGTCTTGCATTTTTAAAGCGTGAAATATAATCTGTTGCTTGTTTGTGCTTCTCTCTTTAGGATTTATACGCGCCCCTGGAGATCGAGTGAATTGTGGCCGCAGGACCTGAACACAATGGAGAACAACACAACCCTCTTTCAGGATGTCGCCCGGGTTGTAAATCTGACAGAAATGCCTCTGAACCCTCTTGAGGAGCAGGTCATAACAATATTTTTGACAATACTCATCTGTGTAGTTGGGATTGCTGGGAATATCATGGTGGTGCTGGTTGTACTGCGCACTAAACACATGGTGACCCCGACTAACTGTTACCTCGTCAGTCTGGCTGCCGCAGACCTCATTGTGCTCCTGGCTGCCGGGCTGCCCAACATCTCTGATGTCGTGGCTTTCTGGATATACGGATACACGGGATGCTTGTGTATAACGTATCTTCAGTATCTGGGCATCAACGTGTCGTCCTGCTCCATCACGGCCTTCACCATCGAACGATACATTGCTATCTGTCACTCCATAAAGGCTCAGTTCATATGCACCGTTTCCCGGGCCAAGAGGATCATAGCTGGTGTCTGGATCTTTACCTCACTTTACTGCATCATGTGGTTCTTCTTAGTGGACACAGACGAAACCGTCTACACCAACGGAGTGGTGGTCACTTGTGGCTACCGCGTCTCCCGCAGCCTCTACATGCCGATCTACTTCCTTGATTTTACCTTGTTTTATGTGATCCCCCTCACGGTGGCCACCGTGCTGTACGGGCTCATCGCGAAGATTTTGTTCATGAGCCCTCTGCCCTCGCACCTGAGCGACAGAGAGGGAGGAGGGTCGGTCCACCAGGGTCACTCCAACAGCACCAACAAGGCCAACAAGGGGGCCGTCTCTGCAAGGAAACAGGTATCGGAAAACATCAGAAGAATAATCTCGTGAATAAATTCTGATTAAAACATCTTTTCTTTTAGACAGACCTTGATGAAATATAGTAAAGTGAAAAAAAAATAGTTAAAGGTAATATTGGCAAAATTCAGTGGCTAAATGTGTAATTCCATCTCCCTCCGTACATCCAATCACGTCACAAAACCGCCGTTGTTCGAATCATCTGGGGCCTCAAGTGGTTGCCAGCTAGCTAACATTGCCAAAGCTAGCTAGCTAACATTATTGTTTCTAACACTAGTGAACGTTTACGCCGCTAAACACCATCTAGCTAACAATAGCCAATGTTAACATTCCTAAATCTCACTGATGTGAACGTTACTGAGGCTAGCTAGCTGGAGTCAGGTACGCTGAGCACGTACAAATCATCCAATCAGACGCTTTGTTCTGACGGAACATTGAGAGTTACGGCTGAAAATGACGTCACAAATCCTTCCAATCCTTTGAACAATCAAGCAGTGTTGTTTTTCTCGTGGGGACAGGCTGCATTATGAGCATGTTAGCATACCTACGCTAGCATTTAGCACAGCTTTCGCATAGTAAGACTTTACTGGACCCTTAGCAAAGCCGTAGACTCTTCTTAGTGTCTTTGTTCGTCTTTCTCTGAATCAACAGATAACAAAGATGCTCGCTGTGGTGGTCGTCCTCTTCGCCTTGCTCTGGATGCCTTACCGAACCCTGGTGGTGGTCAACTCCTTCATCGACCCGCCGTACCACAACACCTGGTTCCTCCTCTTCTGCCGGATGTGCATCTACACCAACAGTGCCATCAACCCCATCATCTACAACCTCATGTCGCAGAAGTTTCGCGTCGCGTTCAAAAAGCTCTGCAAGTGCAACTGGCGACACAAGGAGAAGGCGGTAGAATACACCGTGCCGATGTATTACAGCGTGATCAAAGATTCGTCCCACGAGAGCAACGAGCAGATCACAGAGCAGGAGGAAGTGAGCGCCCAGGCCAGCAAGAAGCTCAACGAAACCGACGATGACGCGAGCACTTTCAGTATTTCTTAATAGAGGCTTTGATGAGTTTGTTCATTAGGACAGACTGTGTGTATGTATGACAAATCATTTGTGAAAATCACTTGTATCCACCTGTTAGAAATCATATTTACTCACGCTGATATCTGTGTCATTTTTTTTTTGTTTTGTGCTGTGACAGGTTGTCTTTTTGTCGTGCGGTGGTCGTGTTACTTAAGCATCAGTGTTGTAAATGTGTTGTAAATACAGGATGTGAGACCAGGCTTTTGTGAACTTCACTCTGCTTAGTGGGCTTTAATGGCATCATAATGTGAGTGGCTCTTCAAAATGTTTTTATAAGTATTGTACTCGCCGTTAAAGTGCACATAAAAAACACAAAGCAGGAACACCTGGAAAAGACAGACATTTCATGTGACATGTTTCAGTGCTGCTGTATGAACTGAGTGAAATCAAAAGACTGATGTTTTTTCTTGATGGCAAGTGCACTTGTGTTTTTCATGTGTTCAGGCAGGAGTGTTCTGTAGAGATGTAACACTCTTCAGCAGCACCTATGAATCCACTTTTCATTTTTCCCACCACTTACTTACAGACAACAAAAGCAGCCATCACTTTTAACTCCGCAGGTGTTTGTGTGTGACTGTGGCCATTCGATGCATCACAGCGTGCACCTGCAACTGAGAGCAAACTAAGCTAACTTTCATGAAAAATGTAAATAATAATGTTGATGGCTTTTTGCCACCGTAGAAGCTTTTTGGCAGCACATTCACGGTCCCCACATGATACATCGTAATGACTTTGGTGAGGTTCGCTCTGGCGCCACCGCAAGGTTGAGATTTGTGGTTTCAAAGTGTCGTTTGTTTCGGACATTAATTTCAGATCCCTTAATGTGTATTTGGTTTGTGACAAAATACCTGCCTAAGTAGGACCTTTGTCCTAACTAGCAAATGTTCGCTAAGATGGTGAACATGATGAACACTATGCCTGTTAAACTTCAGCCGTGGGACCTGATAGTTTAGTGCACAGCTACACAGAGTCGCTACCATGGTTGCAAAATCTTTATTTCATGTATAAAGCCTTATGTTGACAGGATAGCCAACCAGCCAGCTGTTAACTCGCCTGGTTTAGGTCAACCAAGCTAATTGACTAAACTACATAGGAGATGAATAAATAAATAAATACATACATTGATAAACAAAATACATCTTAAGTGTAAGTGTTTTTCCAGAAATTTAGGGCACATTGTGTCTGAGGCCTGGTCCGCATGTCCACGCTGGTATTTTTAGAAACAGGGTTTAAAAAAAAATAAATAAAAAAAAATATAAAGTTAAACAACATAACATCCATTCCGTCAGTGCACAAACTCAAATACTCCAATATCATAACACGTTCTCCGGGTTACCGTTAAACGTGTGACGTAGATTAAAAAATTGTTTCCGGACGTAAAAAGCGAACACTAACTTTCTGAATCCTCACCCAGGCAGGAGTTTTTTAAAAGGCTGTTTACAGAAGGCCAAAATGAATTGAATAAGCTTTGTTTTAAGAAATATCCGTGTACGTACAAGCTATAAAACAATGCATAACTTAAGCTATTAAGAAGGGTTTAAGAGTTTAAAGTCTCTACACAGCCGAGGTCCACCTACACAGGCGTTTTATCTGATGTTGTCATGTTGTCAGACCTGTGCAGCATGTTCAAACGGAGCTCGGCTGACGGCTCTCTCAATCTTTTGTTAGATTTATCACATCATGATCACTGTGATCAGATTCGGGTGACATAATGTAATTCCTTGAACAGCTCCATTTCAACCTGACCAGAGGGCTAATTGGCTGCTGAAGTTATTGAAAACACCTGTGTGGGTGTTTCTGAAGGGTTTTCTTCAGACACCAGCTACCTCCACTTTAGCTCTTTGAAATTTGCCACTGTATTTTCTCACCAAAGAAACTAACAAAGCAATCTCTCAGCCCGTCCACCGAGGTTATATCTGACTCCCGACTCTGCGCGTGGGCGAGGTTTGTATCATTAGAATGCCAGTCGCCCAAACCGAGAGGCAGGAGGTTAAAACCGATGAAGCTCTGATAACAAACAAATCAGATTCAATTCAAAACATTAGCCAGAGAAAGAGGATGAGGTTGTCTTTTTCTTTTTTCTTTTATGCCAGCGGGGATGTGCATTACGTGAAAAATATTGTGATGCTAATTGCTGCCAACAAGTTTTTGCCGTCTCCCTCTTCTTATTGCCGTCGTCTTGTCCCTGTCGGCCACATTACTCAACATATCCAGCTCTCGACGGCTCGTATACGAATCCCTTTGACGTTGTGTTCAATATATTTATCTATTCTGTTTGAGTCTTGTATTTTTAAGATATTTTGTAAACAGGCTTGTTGTTTCTTGTGGACTGTGGGATTAACCGATCCTTTTACAACCCTAATAAAAATGTATACATTCTCTCTACTTCTGAAAGTTACGTGTTGTATTTCCTCTCGAAAATGAAGGTAGATTTACATCGCTGAATTGAAGCTTCCCCCACCTTTTTGTCATGTTTGTGTCATTGCTCTCACAGTTTTCTGCTGCAAGACGACACCTCGGCATGCAGTTAACAGAAATAAAAGTCAGAATAACAATAATCTGCAAAACGTATGCACCGCTGAGACGATATGAAGCGGCTGTGGGCGCTAAATGAGGCTTCACCAACATGCCACAGCACGTAAAGAGCGAGGTCACTGTCGATAATCAAACCTGCCAGTGTTTTATAATAAGGTAGCCACATTCTCTGTCACGTCGAGAATATGTAAAGCAATTAAGACCCTCTGGACATTGTGCCGGCTGTATGGCGCTGAAAGATTCCATATAAGGAGTTTTATGATGAAAGAGGTGTCAGGCGGGTCTGCAGCGAGGAATCAATAGAGGAAGAAAACACAGAGAGACCTACAGCCGACAAACAGCGGCTGGTGGCTCTGTCGCGCCCACAGCTGCCATTTGTATTTCTGCTTTCCAGCTCTTAGAACATGGATCAATAGCACGCTATTCATGAGGGAGGGTTTTGTTCTTATGTGTCATCTTGAAGAAAACAGTTTGTGCCAGCCGACGATCATTCCACGTGACTTCGGTTCGTTTATCGTTTTATACAAAAAAACACTTTTCTCAATACTTTAGAAAATAAGGTTACTTTAATAATTAGGTACTTTGAAGATATAAAATGTACAAATTTTGCATTTGTTAAAATGTTTGTTTTCTATTTTTTAATTAGGATTTTTTTTCCAACAGTGTTTTCTAACTCAATGTAATGGTGTGTTTCTACTTAGCTGTAGCTTCTGGCATTGAGTCAAGCGAATCAGACTATATCTATCAGCAGTCAACATTACAGTAAACACTCAACAATGGCAGTCAACTCCGCAGACCGTTGCTGCAGTCAGGTTGATGAACAGGAATGAGGATTAATCCACCTTTTAATCCCAACAGTTAAAAAGTAATATCTGAGCTCTCTTCCCATGAATACACAGCTCTACCTGTGTGTTCATGTGCTGTTGGAACTATTATTTTTTTAAATTCAAGTCCGAACAACAACTCGGTAAATCGTAGAAAAATTTTGGTACACAACTTACTGAGTTCCTTTGCTCCTTCGTTTTAAACACTTTGAGCAATTACATACAAAACATCTACTTTTTTGCATCCATGTTGCTCCTACATTCCCACATGATGCACATGAGAACACCAAAGTCTGAAGAGCGACTTCCCAGCTGTGGAAATAGGACAATCTGAGCAGCATTTGAAAGCACCATACACCTTACTCTCTCCTCCAGAGCAGCTCTCCTCACAAAACACACAGCAAACATCTTCTGTTTGGCAGAAATAACATACTGTGTGTTTAATTCCTGGAAGGTTAGCGACCTTTCTCTGCTTGGTAAATCAAATATGGAAGCAACCCAAACTCAAATATCCAAACAGACACTTAAGACATGATTTAATGTAATGAAGGCCACTTTCTTCTGAGATATTACTTCTTTTAAAACAACAGTTTTGACAAGTGGTGGCAGGTTGGCTCATTATGTCAATTTGTTTGACAGCGTGCTCCGCTTCGTAATGGAACGGCCAAACAGGTCACTTGTCACATTACTGATTTATTTAACCTTCTGCGGAAACTAACCAGCGAGGTGTTGAATAAGAGAGGTCGAGTCCTCCCTACACTCAACAAATGTCTTTCGTTTTGATAGAGACCCCTGGCGGCAGAGATTATATATTCACTGCTTTTAGAGTTCTTATTGTTAAAGCTTCCCAAAGCACTATGCTCAGTGAACCCTCAGCATTTTTCCCCCCCCAATGTCTTTGAAGCCGGGACATAACCCGCGGGGCAAATTCAGCGCTTTAACGGCCAAACAAATGTAACCGCTGCGCTGATGTGTAGGCACGAGGCTGACAGCTTTTGTTTGCGTTTGTTATGGTCCATGGGCAGAAAATTGGCAAAAATGCGAGGTCATACAGAGTGTAAAAGGTCACAGCTTGTTATTATCAAGGTTCTGTTTGGGCACAAAGCCTCTGTCAAACATCTAACTACACTGTAATATGTGTGTACTACATGGATTAAATGAAGGAGGGTAAGAGGTAAATAATGGTAGTGGGTTACAAATTTGTGTTCACGTGAATCTGAGTAGTTACTGAGGAGCGAGTCAGGGATGAATCAGGAATGACTTGATAATTAATGAGACCGGAGAACAGACTGGGAGATAATGTATTAATTAATCATTAGGTAATGTTTAGTTCATGAATATCTCAATTAACATATGAGGACATTCTTCATTAGTTGCTCTTGATTAACTATCAACCAGCTACTGAGTGACATAAACTAGTGACGACTCATTAGCTACTAATTACTGAATCATTAGTTACTCTTTTTGTGTACATTATTGTAAAGTATAAACCTAGAATTCTTGTACTTTACTTGAGTATTTCCATTTCCACTACGTCTTTGGTTGGCAAAGTTACTTTATTGAACATACAGAGTTTACCTTCAAAACATTTGATCATTTAAAAGAATAATAATGTTGTGACAGTGTGGCAGACCTGTGTTTGTCCTCTGGTTTGAACAAACCTCTCTGTTCCTTTCCACTCACGTCAGGTTGTGTTGCAGAGCTCCTGTAGGCCGGGTGTAATCGAGGCTCATCAGAGGAGATGTGCTGCACCTGTAGCACCTGACTCACATGGCTGCTCTGGTTCTTCCTCCTCCATCATGAACACGTCAGCTCTGCCCATGTGCATGATTTAGTCACTCTTACTTTTAAGCACCTCTGACACTGCTGATATTACAGATTTCCTTATAGTTTATCCAAATTAACTTTTGTCCTGGGACCTTTTGTCATGGCTCTAGATGTCTTTGTGTTGTGTCTTGTTGTGTCCTGTGTTTTGATTCTCCATGCCCTCTTGTGTCCTTTCAGTGTCTCCTGTGTTCTTCCCTCTGTGCATGTTTTCTCCCCTGTCTGTCAGCCTGGTGCCTCCGTGACTCCCCTTCGTCACCGCACCTGTTGTTCCACCTCACCTGTTCCTCGTCTCATCGTTAGTGTCTGTGTTTTAAGTCTCTGCTTCTCTTTGTCTGTTCATTGCTTCTGTTGGATGTCCCTTTTTTGTTCGTACTTTGTTTGCTGTTTTGCTACTTTTTCCCTTTTTACTAGCTGTTGTTCCCTCTGATCCTGCCTCCTGTTCTAATCTGCATTTGGGTCCACCTTTAGTTTTCTCCTTTAAACCCCCGTGACACCTTTCGCAGCCAAAGCAAGAATCATATTCCTAATTTAGGGATACTTTTTTTTTGGTAAAGGTCACTGAAAAAATTAGTCTCCAGTACTTGAAACACAAATCTCCCAATTAGCCGTCCTGTCCTCAAAGCAAGTATCTCTGCTCTAAAAACCCACAACTTCCACCACTGAATAATAGATCAGTATCGTGTCTCTTTGAACAGCTGAGCTTTAAATCAAGGTTATGATAGATTATCCTTATCGGTGAGAAAAATTTCAAAGCGTTTTATTTTGGGATATTTATGTTAATATCTTATCTGAGAGTATTTCTTCAGACACAATGTTCTCGCCAAATGTAGCATAATCTGATCATTAAGATATCGGCGTTTGATAAAAACTAACGGATGTGAATCAAAAAGCTCCCGCACAACCGTGACCTTAACTGGAAAGATCATGAATAAATCATAAAGTGAGTAACAGCTACAGGATAGGTAGCAGCTTGTATAACATGTTTCAGTTCATTTTGATGAAAGCGAACACAAAGAGCGGCTCCTCTGTGTGAATAAATTAATCTACTGTATCTGTCGTGAACTCTTGTCAAGCAGAGTGTGGCTCATTACCCCACCTGAAGAGCTTGTTTATTATTTCTCGTGCATTAATCCTCCTGTGCTTGAATTAATTTGTCTGTTGTAAAGGCTCCTTCCCTGAAACTAGACAATGCAAGAGAGCAGACTTTGTTGAAACACAAAGCGGCAGGCAGGAGATGGGTTTTTTAGTACATCTGATACTTTATTCCAGAGCTCTCTAACACAAAGATAAAGACACCCTCGACAACACTTATCAAGGCATCCATCAAAAAAATCTCCAATGTGTGTCTGGCATGGTTTTTTTTGCAGGAAAGAACAAGTATAACCACAACATTAAAATCCTTTATCAGCACCTAGAAAATAGGCTCCACCATTATATAGATGCAAAAATGTCTGTTGCATGATTCTAAACCTGAGAGCGATGATGCAAAATGACGAGGGGCCGGCGTTGGACTCTGTCCTTTTTTTTCTTACTTCATACCAGCCATCGATAGCTCCACTATTTCAGCCCTGCCCATCGGCAAAAATTACATCACAATTCCGGTGCTGAGTGCTTCATTTGTCAGTATAAACACACTGCATCCTACCATGTGAGCGCCCGAATAGCAAATCCTCCATTTATCACCCGGAATTTATTGATGGCGCGCATCATAAAAGCCTCAGCGTGCTGTAAAATATGACTTATGAGCTGATACTCTTCATCAAACATCCAGGCTCAAATCCTAAAGGGACTCTCCTCGTCTCGTTGCCGCATAACGGCTGGAAATTTGTGTGAGAATATACGCTGAAGCAACATTTGTATGTCTTGGCACACTGAATTTTCCTGGCCTCTCCTATACCTCTCACGCCGTCGTTTAGAATCAGGGGGTTATTAGCATCAGAGACCTCCTTTTCAGGGGACGTTGCTATGAGACGACCAGAGCTTTTATCCTGTGCTGTAGGTTAAAGTGACGGTGGAGACGTGTCTGCAGCTGCACATGCTACAGCAGATGAATAGTTCTTTGTTTTGCGGTTGTTTGTGTAAAACCTCCTCTGCTCTTCAGGATAACCCACATGTGAATGCCGTTTAAACTTGAACATCAAAGCTGATTCTGTCTGTGCACCCATATG
>OMLP01040525.1:0-12378 GCA_900302685.1 Spondyliosoma cantharus | reverse complement strand
AAGAGGAGGGAGGAAGGAGGAGGTGGGAGGAAGGAGAGGGAGGAAGGAAGGGAGGGAGGAGGAGGGAGGAGGGAGAGCTTAGAACCCATCCTCCGTTAATGAATCTGAAATATGTCGTTGACTTTCTTCTGGAGTCGAACAAAATATTGGGAAGAACTTGATATTCTCAAGCTTTAATCTGTTTCCTTTGCTTTCACTCCTTTTAAACATTGGAGAGGATTTACTGGGCAAATATCTCCAGTTCTCACCTGAACCCATGAGTTCAGCCTCCCACATGATCTAGAAAGCACAGAGACTGTTGCACTTTATAACGTGGCAGCTAAGAGACACGTCACTACATCCGCCTGCCGTTATTTAGTTGAAAATGTTGGGTTTTCATTGGCGGTGACTCGTGAAACAACATAAGTGCAAAAATGACGAAACAGTAAAGTACGGCCGAGTCAACATGAGCCGAGCCGAGACACTTTTAAACGACGCCTTTCCCTCCGGTGCGCCGCACAAACAGCGTCCTCGCAGCCTTCTCAGGGGCCGGTGTGCTCGCCGCTCCACAGACGGTCCATGCGAGGATCAACTCAGTGTGATAAAGCTGTTCAGGGACGCTTCGACAGGGCATTGTTGAAAACGCTGGTTGAAAAGCGACAATAATCTGCCAGGTGTCCACTCAAAGAAGGAATGAAAGGAGTCCTCAACTATGCTGCACAGACGACATTGTTCGGTGCCCTCGCTGCCTCACTTCAGCGTCACCTCACTTACAACGGCTGTTTTTCAAAAGTCAAGAATCAGCCTCACATTTATCCGAGATTCTTCCATCCGCACCTCTCAGACACTTTGGCGACGCGGTTGTTTCGTTCAGCGTCGCTCTCCAGGCTTCTTGTTCGGCAGCAGGCAGCGGGGCGAGCTGTGACTCAGAGGAGCAGCAGATTCTGGTCTGTGGTGCTCACACGGTTTGAATTAAAACAGATAATTACAGATGGAATATTTGCTCTTCACATTTGAGCAGAAGTTTTGAATTTCACATCGAGCGAACGCGAAGAGCCGGACTGATGCTTGAACTTTTTTCGGAAATTAATTAACTGTCATCCTTCAGAAGAGCCTCACACGCCGTGAGTTACAGCGGAAGAAGAATGACTGCTATTCTGCGAGAAGAGATTGGATTGTAACGGATACAGACGGCAAACATCAGCATCAGATTGTTTGGGGTCGCTTGGCTGCGTCTCATCAAACACAGAGCAAATCCAGCGGATTTGAGGAGTTTGCGTTTAATGACTCTGTGTTTTCTGTCTCACAGCGATGATGATTTATAGAAAACCCGAGTGTCCGCTATCATCCCACTGCCGCACTCCTGTTTACTATTCATGGTGCGATGAATTATTGAGTGCCGTTCAGAGAGGATTGCACAGTCTGTGGCAGACGCACAGGAGGCCCGGCTGTTTGTTTGCAAAAGTAATGGCTTGTTACCTGAGGTCCTGCTGTATGTACACATGCTACCTGTGTAATGGTCCCCTAACCACACACGCCTGTTTGAGCCGTGCCTAGATAATGACTGCTGGTGGAGAATCTGTGTTATTATGGTCTTAAGACAGGAGGTCTGTTGGCAAATTGGTTGCGCAGGCCAGCATGGAACGCATCGGGACGCTCACACCTACACGCACATTATGCAGATAAGATCAGACGGCTGAGAGACACAATGTTTACTGCAAGATTAACCTGGCCGAAGCTTTAGAGGGATTATAGAGCGGTGTGTGTCTCTACGGTAACGCAACTGATGCACCAACACAAACACGACAGTTTCCCAAAACCTAGAAACACGTGTGTGTGTGTGTGCACGGAAAGTCCGCGTCAGATCTCTGGAGGGGCGGCGGGTACATGAACACACACGTGTCGGGCTGAGAAACAAGCAAATGGAGCGGGACGATTATCAACATCCATCACCTCAGAAACTCATTTAGCCAATTAAAGCTGTTACAGGCTGACATTTAGGCTCAACGATCCCCTTTAATCGTGACGGTTCGCCCTTTCATGCACGCTCTCACGCTGCACTTGGTGCTGTTAAAACAGCGGGATCGGAGCAATAATGTAGTTGTCTCATAATATAACGACGTGGCCTCGTCGAAGAGCAAACCTCATTCATCTTGATTAGCGCCTTGCGTGACTTTGTGTGTGTGGCATGCGTTTGCTCTTGAGTCTCGGCGAGGTGGAATAGAGGACACTGGCCTTTTCAGATCACACTCGCCTGTTTTCAGGCAACACCCAATAACAAATGTCACTTTGCCCTCCGCACACAGACGTCACTCAGCCTTCGGAGGAGCACTTCTCTTTCTCTTCCTGCGTTTAAACCCCCCCACACGAGTACGCCATTAGCTGTGTTTTGTATTGTCTTTCTGTTTCAGAGCGAAAAAGATTGTATGGTTGAAAAGACGTGTCAGATTGTGCCGGCAAACAAACCAAAAATAGGTTCAAAAGCAGACAAAGTCAAAGAGAAACAATATGCATATTGAGTTAGTCAACCAACGAGCCGCAGCTGAAGATACAGAATAAATATTCAGAGTGTGTTTGTCAGACAGAGTTTGTTTTTGGAAGTCTTTTCAAAGTTTCTCTGGTTCATCTGCTAATAACTTACCTCCTCAAGGGCACCCGGGGGCTCTGCAATTGTTTGCTTTACTTTTTTTTTAAATTCCCAGCTCGTTTTACTGATCAGGTGGTTTGTGTTCACGATCCTGTGCCGTTAGATACACCACATGGGCCTTCTGGGGTATTCGTTAATGAAAATCGTCCGGCGTACAGCATGAAATGTATTAATTTACACCAAATGGCACATTATGTGAGAGAGAAAACATTTAGATGGGCAGAGAGGAGAGCAGGGAATGGTGGAGGGAAGAAGGGAGGGTGGATACACAGGATATCTAGTATGTGGCACAGCTTAATCTCTAGCGATCCTATCGGTGTATCTCAGTGCCTGTTGGCGTTGCGAAGATATCCGTTCTTAGCGTTTTCTAAGCTACGGGCAGTGGAGACGGCTGAGCGTTGGCAAAAACACAAATAGATGCTCAGATTTGGCTCACTGGCAACACAGAAATACGTTGTGGATTGAAGTCTACAAGTGGGTGTCTAGCATGCATGCCACCAGCATGTTTCTTTTTCAGATTTTACGTGTTTTTCTTCGCGGGTCTCACCTTCCTGTTCCGCATCTGATGCTGCTTTGAGCGTTTGATTCTGTGCCAGTTGTGCAGATCCGATGTGTTTGGGTTTTCTCGGGAGCATTTAGAGCATCAAGGTGTTGCGCCCGGAGCTCGGCCTTCTGTCGACCGTAAACAATCTGTGGGCTGCTCGTTCCAAACATGGCTGCTGGAGTGCACGGAGTGGTTACGCTGCCAGTGCTGAAGCTGCTGCTAGATGGTTTTGATTGCTGTTGCTTTCACTGCTCTTATGTTCTGTTTCACTCTCACAGCCCTTTGTCCTATTAACCCTCCTCCATCGCTTTCCTTCTCTCCCTGTACGTCCCACTCTGACAGCTGGAGTTGAGTGTTTGGTCAGCGTGGCTCGCACCGCTCCCGGCCTTTGTCTCTCTCTGTCTGTCCCTCTTTCAGCATCTGCCTCTTCTCTGCTGCTTTGTTTCTGGGGTTGGCTGTGATTTAGCTCTCATTTTCTGTACGGCTTTCTGTGCTCTGTCTTTATCTGCCTGCCTCTCTTTATTTGGTCGGTGTCTCAATCTCTTTTTCTCTCCAAACGCCTCAGGAGTAGAATCAACACGAGCCAAAACAACAGCGCTTCTGGTGCTTTTCATTCTGCTGCGTTTTATTTTCTGCTCATCTCTCACCCTACACTATCGTCTCCACTTGTTTATTGCCTAGATCTGCATATCCTCTCCATTGGTTAACTTAAGACTACCAAGGAGAAAACAAGCGAGAAGTGCAGATCTCTCGGCTCACTTCTTGGCCGTTTTGCTGCCTTTACATTAAAGCTATAGAACATAAATACTCGGCCTAACCGTACATTTTTCGGTCGTCTGCAACACCGTAAAATAAACCTCGAAAGGTCAACGCGAGAAGGATGAGAGGGGCTGGGAGTCATTTGTAAGTGAGGCAAGTGGCTTGTTAGGTGCATTCTGTGTTCAATTAGGAGGTGATGCTGCCCAAGTGTGAAAAGAGAAAAGTTGAGGGGAAAAGGTCATATTTTGTACAAATCCTCAGGTCCCTCTGGTGACTGCTGAAGTTTATCTTGTTGTTTTTCAACTCGTTTGAACCCTGAGGCATTTTCCACTGCGAAATGACCTTATCAGCTTTGGTTTCTTCTTCGTTAATCAGTTGTAAAAAGTTGTCAGTCATCCAGGTGATGGATTATCTTAATACCTCCTTGTGCTCACATGATGAGAGACTCGTAAGAGCTCAGGGACTCTCGGGGTAACAGAGGTTAACCTGCCAGCGACTCCCGACAGTCTGTAAGAAGTGAACAAGATCTGATCAGGAAGTTCGGGGCATTGCTGGAAATGTAACCTTGGTTCATTATCGCCTTGAGAGTCAGTGAGACTTCGACACCTCGGCCATCATGTGAGCACGAGAAGCAGAAAGAAAACATTCGTCTGTTGTTTTCGTGAATAAGAAATCGGACTTGTAATCAATCGACCTCATGGTATGCTGAGTCCAGGGCGGCTTCAGTGTTTTAGGTCAGAAAGATCTTCCACGTGCATCATATATTCACACACTCTGTCTGAAGGCCCGGCATGCGTCTCAGTAGATCGTTCTCTCCATCCAGCGCAGCTAAAACAACCTCTACATAGATTCTGACCAGATGCCCTTTACCTACCCACATCCTTTCAGCCCTTCCGGGGTGATCATGAGGTGTGTCCAGGTCAGACAGGGTATGTAATCCCTCCAGCATGTTCCTGCCCTCGGGGGTCTCCTATCAACTGGACGTGCCCAGAATGCTGTATATCCACAGGGAGGTTCCCGACTGGCATCCCAATCAGATGCCTAACCACTTTATCTGGCTTGTTTTAATGCAAAGGAGCGACGGCTCCGCTTTGGGCTCGTTTTGGATATCCGAGCTCCTCAACCTTTCCTGAACATGAGGCTAAATTGATCAGAGATGAACACCAGAAGCTTGAAAATAAATGAAATCTCAAAGGTACGATGGTATCACAGAGGTGAATTCACTGGACCTCCGCTGCTCGTCTCTGCCTGAGGCTCGTGGCCCGGGGCTACGTCAGCCGCCGCCGTTATAACACGGCCGAAAAATAGCCTCGACTGTGAGTTTGGTCGAGTGGCATTGTGTCGATGTAGGTCGCAGGATTTGATGAACAAGCTGCATCATTTATCTTTATTTCTAACTGTCCATTTGTAGAGTGAAAGCCGTGGACTTGAATGATCTTCAGCTCATCTTTTGGTGACTATCGTATACGTAATTTGATTGTGTAATCCAGATCTTCGCTTCATCCCGACTGCTGTACAAGTCGGTGGAGGATGCAGGCGAATCTCAGGCTCGACTGTATTAAAGACGAGGTTCAGAGCGATTAGCAGGGCCCCATGTCGACTTTAAGTATCCTTTCAGTTTAGTCTTTTTCCTGATGAACATGTAGAACTTTGTTTTGCTCTGGGGCTTGGGGTTGTTTCACTCGGTGTCACTGCTTCTTTCATCCCGTGGCAGTGATTTATTCCTGTCTTCCAGCAAACAGAGACAGAGACGCCTCCTACTGTAACCCTCAATCTCAGGATGGAATTGTCAGCCTGTGTGTTTGCGTGCGTCCGTCTGAAGCATAAACTAAATAACTGACCGGAGATTGTGTCAGTCATGTTTCGGGCCTGTCGCTTTGTGTTTACTACATCTCTGCTTTATGTTTCTGTTTGCATCTGTTGTGTGTGTTTGCGTGTGTGTGTGTGTGTGTGTGTGTGACCATGTGATTCAGCGGTGAATGACCACAGGAGGAGTCACAGCGACATCCAGATATTGAAATCAAAACACTTGACACTGCCATCCAAACATCCAGGAAATGAGGCAGGACGACTGCTTTATTGAGAGCACACACACACACACACACACACACACACACACACCCTAATGCTTACGGTAAGACAGGAATCCATTACCAACATGGAGTAGCCCAGAGAGAGTGTGAGTGATGTGGTATGAGTGGGTGGGGTGCTAATGTGAATGGATGCTTCTCATATACTGCACGCAGCTACCAGCCAGCTGAAGTGATGACTTTGTGCATTCACGCTGAGCGGAGGACTTCCCGTGATCAACTCGGTTACGGTGTGATGAATGTGAGTCGGTACGACTTCATTTTGGGGAGGCGAGGAGCTGAAAACCTCTGCGGCGGGATATGATGACTTTGTTCCTGAATTTAGTTGAGATCAACTTTGAAGCTGTCAGATCGGATGAACGCTCTCATTTCGTTTCATTTGCATGTTTACACACTCTGAGACTTTATCTGGAAATACTTTTAATCAGTACCTTGGTTAAATAAAGCTTAGTTCTGATTGGCTAGACTGGAGTATTTAAGTCTGTTTTCTTTTTTCTATGGCACATTATTTACAAGTTAGTTCAACAAGGGATTCATTTAAACAGGAGGCTTTTCAGATCCTGTCACTCTCTGACTCAGCCGCCGCTCAGGTCGGGACACCTCAGCTGAAAACTGGAGAATTTTCACAGAAAACTTAATTAACTCCCATGGAATTGCTGCAATTGGACGATCTGCTTGAGGAGTTGAAATAAACCGGCTCTTCTGTGTGTAGAAGGTGAATCTTTACATGCAAATATGTGGAAAAGAGCGATGTTTTTCAGACACTTTCTGAGTCAATGACTCCTGAAAACTGTCCTGTTAAATCACCGAGCTAATCTAGCTGAGCTAACGAGTCTGCTAACTCACCATTAGCGAGCTTGTTAGCTACGAGAGCTTTATTTTCTCTCTTCATTAGCTTTTTATTGACTGAAATGGTGCGCAGGTGAGCAGATCAGCACATGGAGGTTCTCGTTTGAGCTAACTAGAATTTGGTTCTCACAAAGATTATCTTCATGAGAAGGCGGTTGCTAGTTTCAGGTCAAAGTGATTGTCCACATTAAACGGCAGGTAATGTTAGATTTTCAGAATGGATATTTTATGTTGTGGAAGTGGTTGTGAGTGTTCGGTTGAGTAGCCTATTTAGCCCGCTGTCATATTGTGAGAGAGGCCACTGGATTATCCTCTTGGCCAACGTTTGAGCACCATCACCTGCTCAAAATGCATGATGGGAAGTTGCTTTTTAGCTGGGATTTTCTGAATGTTGCAGAAAGAAACATATGCACAGTTTCAATTCAATATTAGAAATATATATTTAATCCCTGCGAGAGCTCGTGCACACTGTCAGTATCTTGTAGACGGGTGGAAATATTAATGACCTGTACCTGATGGAAGTGTGAGGACTGAAACGTGTTTGTCTCCAATAAAGTTTACTGCATTGGAGAGGACAGAGTGAAAAGTTCTCGCCGCTCTTGCTTATTAATATTTAACACCAAAGCGGTGCTGCGACTCTTCAGAACAGTATGTTCTGTATGTTTTTGTTTTTAGCACTTTTTCCACAAAACATTTTTCTGGATTGCTTTGTTTTATTAGCCGCTGGGGACAAACAGTCTTCTGTCATTTGCATCTAAGAGACTCCACTGGGCCAGTTATAACTTACAAGCATCTCTCAAAAGGAGCAGCAGAGTAGAAGAGAATTACTAATTCACTTCCAGCCCTTGTTTTGTTTTTTTTTCTGTCTTAGCTAACCTAAATAATCTCATCTGGAAGTTTTCCCCTGATGCAGGGCCGGGATTAAACCAATCAGAAATTGCAAGGTCGTGTGTTACGAACGAGGGGATCTGATCTGGTGTTATCAAGTGATATTTCCACCCTTTGGACGAGCTTTCATGGCTGCTTCACGCGCTCATGGATCATCAGATAAGGCAGCAGTCTGACAGGGAAGCTATTGGCTGGCTGTGCCTCTGGAGACTCCAGCACTCTACAGCTCACAGAAATAGCACACGTACTGAACACACACACACACACACACACACACGCACACACACACACACACAAATATACTCAGATATATAAGAATTTACATACAATGCAGCGAGGAAGGCAGAGATGATGAGATGAAAACACAGGAACACATCACTGCACAACATTTTCCTGTCTTCATCCTTTAAAGATATCTCTACAGTAACATACATGTAAGTGCGGCGGCTGCGGGTCAGTCGCACATTAATCACATGGTTTGTGGAATCGATCCCCGGCATGTCCTTGAGCAAGACACAGAAGCCCAGATTGCTTCGGATGGTTGCTCCTGCCACGCTGGTTAGATTCAAATGTGTAAATGTGTTTGTGTTAAGTGATGAATAAGAGGAAAATATAAGTGCAATATGATTTATCATATTTATCAGGATGTGCACATAATCTAGCTATCGATCTTTAAGCTACTGAGCCACACCTTTAACATATGAAAGATATTTTAAAAATTCAAGATGTCTTTGTACTGAGCTGCAGAGATGTCTACTAAAGGTCGACTCAGACCAAAGATCACCAGAGACGGTGTATCATCATCATCTTTATAGCTGAGTGCAATTTGTAGCACCATAAAATATGAGCACAGTGATTTCAGTGATGGTGTTGCATTTGTAGTAATAATGAAATGGCTAAAAACAGAAGCAAGAGTGTGGGAGAAGAAGAAGAAGAAGTGCGGTGGAGAGAGGTGTGGTTGAGTGGGAGAGAGCGAGCAGTGCAGAAGAAAAGCAGCGACGTTGTCAATTAAGCAGTAGGCGCTGATTACACTGATTACATGCATTACGGTCTAAAACCAGCCACCGGCGACTTGACAGGCTGAGTCGCATTCAACAGCGTCAGCAGGCCTCAGTCAACTTCTCCCTGCAGCGCTCTGAAACGGTTTCTTGCGAATCTTTGATCTAAATTAGGCTCTAAGCTAGCGTGCTAATCAGCTAGCCCCAGCCGCCTTGTCTCGTCACACCACTCTGCGCTCCCAGTCGACTCTGCTGCCGTTAGCTGTCGCTACCGCTTGCTAGTTAGCTCAGTTAGCTGTGCAGCTAGAAGCTACAATAATATGTCATCCCGTAAAGTTAGTGTTCTTTTCTAGAAAACACCTTTTATACAAATCATTTCACAGATGCCGAAGGCCAGAAAGGAATCGTATATAACCGCTGCCAAGCTGGCAAATGTCAGCTGGGTTATGTCAGGAGGGAGACGTGACCTTTACACCTGTGACACCTCATCAGAATCCCTGAGATTCACAGTCAACACAGTCACCAAGTTTAAAATTACACCTCCACCCGTGTACCGCTCAAAGGCCACTCGGAGAGCTGATGTTAGTCGACCTCTTATCATCAGAGGTCACACCACGTGATCAGGGATCGAGTCGGACTTTAGGAAAGAAGAAAATGAAAAGAGCAAATGGTGATTCTTGTTTTAAGCGGTGTTCATTTAAAGGCAGTGTGAAAGCATCCCAATGAAGCTCTTTAATACCGAAGCTCTCAGGGAGAGATGACCTTGAGGTTGGTCTCAGAATGATTCTTCACACGCTCTTTCAGGGCGCGGGCCTTTGAAGTCCTGATTGTTCTGGCTGGAGCGTACCGGGTTGCTTTTGTACAATATGATGCCAGCGCTGATGGCTTGAGGAAATGTCTAGTCCCAAATGGAATTCTCTATAGAATTCAATTTGTGTGTGTCTCAGCGTGCTCTGGGGACCTCTCGCTCCGTAGCGTAGTGAAAGAGATGTAGTACGGATGTTTCATCCTGATTCTGCAGCACTCAGCTTGGGGCCCAGAATCGAAAGGAGATGGCCCGGTGTGTAAGTAAGCTCACTGTTAGAGAGACGTTTGAAGGAGAATTTCAGCTTTTACATATTTTCAATCCCCTGAATCTTCATTGTGATCTTTTCTACGTGAATGCACCGTAATTAAATACCTCTTTTTATCAGCTTTGTGCTCGTTCTCTCATTACGAAATTACAGCTTAACATTGCCCCCCTCTTTGATTCCAGCAGTGCCTCACAATGTTTCGCTTCAGCATTTTAAAACCTGAATTAAAATAGACAACATCTGATAACGTCAGAAAAGCACTCCAAAAACAAAGAGTGGGGGAAATTAGAAAGTCCCAGTCACACATGCACATTCCTCAACCCGATGTGAACGCCTGCTGCAGCTGGTTAACAGCAGAGATTCAGGACAGTAGTTGATAAATCAAGTGTCAGGAAGGCTGCAGACACACGAGTACGAGTCCTTATGTTGACATGTTGGCAGTCATTTCAGTCCTCAACGCTAATTCACACTTTCTACGGGAGAGACTACAGGTGGATTGGTGCATTAATTACATTAAGACAATTATCTTTTGTATTACAAGTTTTTAGAAATCTTTAAATTTTCAAGTGATGCATTTGTCTAATTAAAAACTTTTGCATAAATACCCCAAACAGAAATCTGAACAGGTCAGATTCAAATGACTTTTTTCATTTTGTCGACATTTAAGATTTAAAAGTTTCACAGAGGGAATTTGAATATCTTTTTTTTTTCTGCCCATAAATCAGAAGAATATTGTCAAGAGCCATAATAAATCTGCTTTTGCCATGTTTTTAGGAATGAAATGTTATAAATGAATCAGGATATGAATGTAAACCTTCAGAATACAGATGAGACGAGGTGACAGCGGAACAAATCATTTTCAGACAACGGCCTTTGAATATTTGTGATAGATAACTTTATTTATCCCCGAGGGGAAATTAGGTCATCGCAGCAGCGGTACAATACAATCAGAGGCAAGGACACATATTGATATTAAAAACAGTATCCAAACACTATACACTATATACAATAAGATGCTTTGCAGTTGAAGGATAATATTAAATAATATTAAATACTGAGCAAAATAGAACTAAGTGGATTTACAAGGTGCAAGATAAAAAGAGATAAGGTGCAGTTTTAATTACAGTGATAAGATTTGAATTTAAATGATGTGTGTGTATTGCATATGCATTGCTGGTGATAATTATTAGGTGATAAGTAATTCTACAGTTGGATAATAATGCTGAACCACACTGAAACTTTCCTTTTTGGTTTCTCACCTGAAGACGCTCTCGCCGAAGTTACACAGTGAGCGAGCGACACCGAAGCTGATCCCGAAAATGATTCTGAAGTTGTTATTTTAAAGTCAAGATTTACATGACGTTGCTTTGAATATGCACTAGTTTACATGCATACATGGATAGAGAGCATACATCTGAGCTCATTTAATAAATACAAATGTTTTGCAGTGAAAACACACCAGCGAACATTTTGTAACAGTGCCGCTCACAGCGAACGCTCCTTCATTATTTATCTGAATAGGAAAGCCTGTTCAGCGCTCATTAATTCAGTGAACCGCTTTGACCTGCGGTTTTGTTTAATCGATTACAAGGTGCTTTGTAAGGAAAGAGAGATTCAGGGGTAGAGACACATATTGGATTGAGAGTGGATATTAGATTGGATCGTCCCGGAGAAGAAGTGCGATACTGAACTCAGTAAACTGCAACGCTGCAGTGAAACGTTGTCACGATCTCACACTTCCATCTTCGGACGACGTGCTGTCCTCCGTCATTCTACGCCGTCAGGGTAAATGCCGCTGTAATGACTGTATGTGTCCTCACATCTGTATCTGGTGACGTCTGCTGAAGTAAGAGTTTGCCTCAACTTCATGTGAACTTGATTTACATAAAAGCACACAATTACACAAGCCATTGGCACCGATGGACAAACTGATTTGCATTTAAGTGGATGATTGGATAAGCAGTGACATCCGTGAGTGACTGGATTATCACATTTAATGAATGTCAGCCCCACAGTCTCTGTCTATAGTGCCAAGAAAACACACGACTGAGACATTCTGTGCAATTACCTGACCGTGTTGTACAGAGAGCCTCTTTAGAGTCCAACTTATAGCAACACTCGATGAAGGGTAGTCAGACGGAACAGGAGGTCTCTGAGAGGGCGGTCCAACCAAGCTGTCATCCTGTCTGCGAAGTAAGGAAACAAGCGAAAATGTCTGCTGTTGATTCATCTTTACTGCAGCTCTAAACCTAAAAAATACCTTCCTCCTTTCCTTTCCTTTCCTGTCCGTTCCTTTCCTTTCCTTTCCTTTCTGTTCCTGTCATTCCCTTTACTGCCCTTTCCTTTCCTGTCCATTCCTCTCCTTTCATTTCCAGTCCTTCCCTTTCCTTTCTTTCCTTTCCTTTCCTTTCCTTTCTGTTCCTTTCTTTTCTTTTCTTTCCTTTCCTTTCCTTTCCTTTCCACTGTTACCAGATCTTGCAAAGCGTTACCAGATTTTCACGCTCCGTCAGATTGAATCAGATCACAGACAGTGGCCCCTCGAGGCTGTCAG
>OMLP01040523.1:0-18753 GCA_900302685.1 Spondyliosoma cantharus | reverse complement strand
CCTCAGCGTGGTTTAGTCTGCCGGCCTTGCCGTTGCGGCTTCGCTGGGTGTGGTCCCCGTTGTGCCACGCCGCCGGAGTGTTGGAGCCTGGGGACAGCGGGATGCTGGACACCTTTTGTCCGTCCATCTTGTGCTTGGAGTTCAGTCTGGAAGAGCAGAGCCACACAGCAAACACACTCAATAAAGCAACAGCCACCTGGGGGACCTCAAGTGCTAAGGTGATAAAGTAAGAATTGTTTTCATTTAGCTTAAAATACCCTTGAATGTAAGGGAGCTCCAGAGCTCTCTTACATTGGTTTAGAGCAGATGCATTATGACTGCAGTGTAGAGGAATAGACGAACACACACCTTCTGAAATATGTTGTGTTCATTTTGAATGATGTGTGAGCTGGATCAATACTGTACGTGTGGTTCAGAACAGGGTAGTGTAATCCCTCTATTTGTGTTTGATATCCCTTTTTTATTTATTTATCAGAGGTGCAAAGAACATGAGCTGTATTGATTTCCTTTTTTTTAACAGTTTCTGTGCGCCTTCATTGTCGGACATCATCAGCCACAGAATCATTTGTCTGCTCCACGGTCCACTTTATTGTTCCCATTTCAACAACATATTTTAAGTTTTAAACACATAATCAATAGTGTTGCTGCACATTTTTAACTGCTACTGGACGAATAACGTAATCATATTTGTTTCTAAATGAGGCAGATGCAGGGTAAATCCTTGTCTCATGTAGACATACACGTGATTAATTATGTGTCACATGGGAGTTGCTCTCAAAGGGTAAGTTCACTGACTATTTACAAGTCTACTGCAGATGTGAAAGTAATTGCACAATGCCTTTTTGGGCTCTATAGGAAGCTGCATGAAATCAAACAAACTGCCTCGAGTGACATCACCTGAGTCAGCATCAAGTTAAAAAAATAAAATAAATAAAAATAAAAATGTATCGCTGTGCAGTTTGAGAGAGGTGCCTCTGTGGCCTTCTCCTCAACTCGGCTTCAGGTTAGCAGCATAACACACCTAAATCTGTGCGGTGGAGTTGCATTGTGGGTAATATACTGTCGGTGTCAGGCTTTGACAAATAAGGAGGTTATAATAATAAAGAGCACAGACATCTCTGGTTCTGCTGTATTAGTTCTGATCCTCTCTGATCTCACTATAACGAGCAGTAAGTCACTTGATGCCTGATGTTCTTATTTATATATATATTTATATCACTCAGCAAAGAACTTTTTCTCTCATTAGCCGCCTCTTTAGATCATTCTTAAGTTTACTCCATCAAAGATTTTTATACAGGCGCAGAAAACTTCGGTAAAATCTAAAGCTCAGTTCATATCAAAGATTCACAATGAGATTAAGCTGTTTTCAGAGTGTTGTGGGGGAAAAGTTGAAGCAGAGTGAACCGGCCCATCACATCTGGACTCGGGCCTCCTGATATTGTCGCCTGCAGCTCAGCTTAATGTCAAGTTCCCGCTGGCAGGTTGTAGAACGTAATGTGATCGGCGCCTGTTGCTAAACAGACAACTTCACTGCTTTTTACATGCTCACTCAAGACTAGAAACAATCATCATTATTAAATGGTAAATGTATAGTTAATTAAATTAGTTATTTCACTGCTAATACACAATTAAATGATTTATAAACCAGTTGTTAAAAGGTTCATGAACATCAGTCGCAACTGTACAATAAACAATTGCTTAATAAATGGTTTATAAAGCAATTTCTTTGTTTACAGTATAATAACTATTAACTAAATTAACTATAACTTTATACATTTGTTAATGATGTTATTACAAAGGGTTTCCTCATTCTGCTCTGACACTGATGCACAGGAGACTTAGAAAAAACAGGAAAAACATAGCAACCGTTCTTCTATTTTCTTAGTTGCTCTAAAAATAAATCAAGACAGAACTTTAAAATTCAAACTGACTGAAACATAAAGTCAATTTGGCTTTTGTAAAAGAAACATGTGATGCTCTGTACTCCATAAAATGACTAACAGTGTTACCAACGATGAATATTCTTCCATAGCACTCAACATGAGTGCAGAGTGAGATATCACAGCCACTTAATGGGGGTTATTATAAGACATTGCAGAGGAGCCCCATTTGTATCCTAATCTATCCCCTGAGGACCGCGACTAAATGAGAGAGGGACTGACAGTCACCAGGGCAACTGCTCGACACTCAGTGTGTGTTGTGTTTATATGTGTCTGTGGGTTGAACAGTCTACCTGGCAGGAGATTTGGAGGTGCTCCTAGTGGAGGACAGGGAGGCGCTACGGGAGCTACAGCAGCTGCCTTGACGCTGTGAACTCCTGCTGGGGGTCTCGCCGGGGGACCTGGCGGAGGGACAACGGACAGACGGACGAACACGCAACCACACACATGCATACATATTCACACAGAGAGCCACGTGTATGTACGCATACACCGCGGGGGACACACATGCCACAGCGAGCTCAGTATTGGATCTCACGATATGTAAAACAGTTCATGCACTGTCAAACACTTTCAATATATATTCTAATCAAGATAGGGTGCGATGTATGGCATGGAAAATGTGTTGAACTAACTGGTTTACACTTATTAACATTCTCGGAGAGTCTGGAAGCCTGAGATAATGGGTGTAAAATAGCAATATAAATTTATGAGAGATGGAACATGATTCCAATTGTACTCATTGTTGAGCCGAGACTATTGTTCGCTGTTTGTTTTTACTGTGTGCGGAGGACAAACTGTGCTTCGCTTATTCTTACACACTGCGTCCCTATGTGTACATGAAATTGTACTGATAATGACATGTGAATAATGACATATATGTCTTTTTTTCTGTCAGAGTGCTAATAGGGTGTCTCACCTCTTTTTCTGTTTGTTCTTGTCTTTGTGTTTGTTCTTCGGGCTGCCCGACCTGAAACACACGCCAGCACGTGAGATAATGAAGCTGAGCACATTAAAGCATGTAAAAAAAGGAACTCAGTGCACCACTCACCCATATGGATTGTCTTTTTGAACAAACAGTAATAAATAGGCAGAAATGACAGTGACATTACACACACGTTGCAGAAGAAATAAACTCATTTGCAGCACAGAGCTTTGATGCACTCCGTCATAAACAATGTAGTTAACCGTAATTGTGTTATGATGTATCGGTATCATACACACCTGTATCTCCTCTTTTTCCTGGAGCCAGATGCGGATCTATAATCACAAAAACACCACAATCATTGTTAATGATGACAGCCGGATCACATCCACTGAATAATTCGCACACAGTATGATTCAGCTGTGGACCAGGGGCCTTTATCATGAGGTAATCAGGTTAACTGTTCTCTCTCAGAATTTTTTTTTTTTTTTTTTTTCATGTTCCAGATTGCAGGTGGTTCTGGGAATTTCTAAACCCACAATCCCACAAAGGTTGAACCCACAATCTAATCTGTGCTGTCAGTCTTTCAAATTCACCTCCAAAGAATATTGAACCTACATAAAGTCCCTGAAGATGTTTAAGACAGAATTCAGATGGAATCCCATCTGAGTGATTTGATCACAAGTGGACAGCTCCGTGTATAGGTGTGAAACCTTCCCGGTGTGACCATGTTCTCTTAGCAGTATGCATGCACATTGACAGACCCCCTACTTAACTGACGCCCCCCATGAATCCAGAAGAGGAAGACACAACAAACAGGCAGAATGGATTACACACTGTCTGATTTCCATTTGTACAGTGTAATGCAAATTATGTGTTCGGTGTCTCTTTGGAGCAGAACTGTGTGTTAGTAACCGCGATAACCCCAGACTCCCTTACAAATCGCATGTTTGAGTTGTTGCTTGAGGGAGAAACTGCACAAGTGTTTGCAAAACAGCTACGGCGATTTCAGAATTATTCATGCATTCTTGTCAATTTGGCATTAAATCCAATACGTTAAGTTCTTTCTTGTTGCGGCGTTGCTGTACCAGCCTTTTCCACTTCTGTGACGAAAGAGCGTCTTACCTGCCAACATTTAGCAGCTGTTTGAACAGTGTCTCAACTGATTTCATCATTTACACTAAATCTATGAAAGACAACAACATTTTATGAGCAAAAAACAGTAAACGGTAACAAATACAGGCAACTTCTGAGATGCCTGTGAAGAAAGTCCCCAGACAAATTCTTAGCTATTTGGGCCTTCTTGTTAATTCGGCAAATTTCATGTATAATAATTCACGTATTAACTAATAAAATATATGTGTTTATTAAATACAACATACGAATGAAAGCAGCACTCTAAATATTACAAAAAAACACAAAGCGGCGTGAGGCTACAGCAGCCGGTCAAGAATACGTTCAAGTCAATGTCAACAACACGTGCTGTCACGTGCCAACTCCTAAATTGAATACCAAATGAGCCACCATCTTGCTACCTAATCTGAATGACATGCATACATCCATATGTTTCCAAGATGCCCCCAGGGAGCTTGCACAGCGGGTTTTTCCTGTTGGTATTCTACAGGTGCTCCACGTCACTCTTATTTTCCCCCCCGGCTGTGGAGACGTGCAGGAATAATAACCTGAGCTCCGGTTTCCCTTTAACCGTGTATTCGAGCATACAGTAATGATTGGGGAGGCTGGCCGCTCCTCAGTGCTCAGCGTTTGGACTGACACATCACCTCGATATCACTTTCACCCTCATTGCAGTTTCCATGGTGATTAGTCAGGGCCGGTCTGTGAGAGCTGTTGCTATTTTCCTGAAGAGCCCTACATCACCTCCGCTGCTTTACACACCTACAGCGCGCGGTGGAGTGGGAGGGAGTGGCGGTGCAAAGTGTGTTGATTCTTTGGAAGGGGAGTAATAAAGCTGTCACAGTAATGCATGTGGCTGATATGTGACTCAGAGCCGCAGCCCCAGTAGCGGCCCATGTTTCCCCCCGCTGGAGATGGAATCAAGCGGGGGACTACTGTATATGAGCTGTGGAGGGCTCATTATTCTTTTTCCTTCACACTCTAGTCACAGCTAAATCCATCAGCGCACCGTCTGCTGCATGGACATGGACAGTATGTATTGTACTGCTATTCTGAAGTTGTATATTATAAACAAGCTGCGGTATCAATTTTAGCAGAACAGGATCTCCTGCTTCCCCCAGAAAAAGAGCATCAGGGGAGGGTGTCTGATCTCGGGAGGGAACGTGCACACTGCCCCGCCCATACCCCCCCTGTTTCATTTATACATTATTCATATATCAACAGTACCTGCAATGCAGAGCAGTTTTGGTGTGAGGCTGGGAGAGGAGGACTGAGGAAGGGAGGCGTGAGGGTGAGGAGGAGAGAGGACAACGGGGGGGGGGGCTCGGATGTGCGTGGATGGATGAGAGGTGTGAAACAAGAGCGGGGCAGTGCAGTGATGCTCGGCTGTTCGGTGAGAGGCTCATTTTTCTTGTGTTGTGCGCCCCCGTACAGGCCGGGTTATTAGAGCAACACATTCAGCCCCACTCCACAGCGAGGGGAACCGGAGGAGGAGGAAGGAGCTCTGCCATTGTTTATTGTGGTCATGATATCCCAGGGCACTTCAAGACTATTGCTGATGAGCACTCGCTCTTCCCTTTCCCCCTCCTTCCTTTCATCTATTCTTTCTCGCCTTTCTTTTTCTTCCTGTCTTAGTTCCTCTCTTCCTTTTTCATCTGCTCTTCCTTCCTTTCTCTTTTCTCTTCCTTGAATACTTATTTTCTTGCTTGTGTTTATCCATTCTCTCTCTTCCCTTTCATTTTCTTTATGTCTTTCTCCTCACTTCTTCCGTTTCTTTTTAACCTGTCTTTCTTGCCTTTCTTCCTCTCTTCTTATTCCTTGCGATCTTCATTTCTTCCCCCATCTCTTCCTCTATCTTCTCTTGCTTGAATCATGTCTTTCTTCAATTCCCATCCTTTCCTGTTTATCTGTCTCTTTATTTTATTTTCCCCATCTCTCTTTCCTTCTTTCTTGCCTTTCTTATTTCCTGTCTTTCTTCCTTTCCTTGGTGGTCAGTTTCCATTTCTTCCCATCTTAGTCTTTCATCCTTCCCTTCCTTGTTTCATCCTGTCTTCCATCTTCATCTTTATCCCCTCTCTTTCTTCTCTTTCTTTGACTTCTCGTCTTTCTCCCCTCACTTCTCATACTTTAGTCCCTTCCTATCTTTCCCCCTTTCCTTTTACTATCCTCCTAACTTTCTGTCTTTTCTGTTAGCTTTCCTGCCTCCAATTTTCTTTTCATCTTTTCTTCTTCCCTTCACATCTGTCCTTCCTTCTCTCTTTCCTTCTTCCTTTCCTTTTAATCTTAGCTTTCTTTCTTAGCATAGTCTTTCCCTCTTTCCTGTCTTCTTTGTCCTGTCTCTCTTTCTTTTTCCTGTCTTTCTTCCCTTCCTTCTTGCCTTTCTTTTTTTCTTCATTGTCTTTCTCTGTCCCTTTTTCTTTTGACCTTAGTCTTTGACTTTCCATTTCTTTTCTTATGGTCTTTCTTCATTTCCTTCTTCCCTTTATTCTTCCCTCGATCTTTCTTTCTTCTCATCTTCCCTTCCTTTTTCTTCTTCTTCGTCCACTCTTTCTTCCTTTCGTTTAATTTCTCCTCCTTGAATCTTGTGTTTATTGCCTTCCTTCTAGTGCTCCTTTTTGTCATTCACGCATTCTCTTTTTTCTTCTCGTCTTTCTTGTTTACCTTTGCCCTTCATTTTCATCCTTTATTTTGTCTTTTTTCTTTTCCTCAGATGGTTTGTTTCTTTCTTCCCCTTCCTGCCTCATTCTCCTTGTTATCTTCCCCCTTCGCTCCCTTCCTTCCTGTCTTTCTTCCTTCCCTCCTCCCCCTCCACAGATCTTCTCTCACATCCATCACTGTGAGAGCAACTGTTGACAAACCCTTGAAAAGTCAGTTTCTTTCACGTGTTCTTTCACACATCTCTGATGACACTCACTCACCATTTGTGTGTGTGTGTGTGTGTGTGTACGCTCACCTGTCTCGCTTGTGTTTCTTCCCACTCTTTTTCTTCT
Organism: Spondyliosoma cantharus; assembly: GCA_900302685.1. NCBI lineage: Eukaryota > Metazoa > Chordata > Actinopteri > Spariformes > Sparidae > Spondyliosoma > Spondyliosoma cantharus. The sequence goes on along the minus strand of OMLP01040523.1, from coordinate 11,764 downwards.
TCTCTCTGTGAGTGGGTGAGGAGCTGCCAAACCTATTGATGGAGAGAGGGAAACATTTGCATGCCATGAGTGCAAAATGATTCTCAGATGGCAGTTACATTTCTAGCTCTTCACTCATCATTGTGCTATAATACACTCCACCTCAGGGTTCACTGTTGGTTAAGGTGTCATCACATAAAGCTCAGCTGAGTTTTCTCGTCGAGGCTCTCTTTGTCCTCAGCCTGCCTTTCTCTTAGCATACTTTCCTCTCTTTCGCACCAATGTACCTTCTCCCTCTGTCTCAGACTCTCATTCTCTCGATTTCTTTTGCTGACCTTGTCAAAAGAAAATGGAAGATGAGACTCCGCTTCGCTAATGTCTCCCTCCAGATTCCCCCCCGCTCCCCTCCAGATCAAACCCCCCCCCCTCCAATTGCAGTATCTGATGGCTCATTCGCAGTATTCATGCCAAAATAATTGGAATTCCATTTCACAAAACCACAGTCTAATTATTCTGTCAACGAGGCAAGAAAAGGAAGAAAAAAAAAAAAAGAAAAAAGGAAAAAAAAAATCGAAGCACTTCATCAGTGGAAGCTGTTTCCACTCACCGACTCCTTCGGCGGCCAGATTTCTTCTTCTTCCTTTTCTTTGGACGAGGGGATGGAGAGCTGCTTGATTTCCTCTTCACTCTGAATTGGCCATTGAAAGGGGGGGGACAAGAGGGAGAGCGAGATCAAGAGCGAGATCGAGAGTGAGGAAGGCAGAAACAATTTACAAGTGATTGTGAGCACGATAATATTCCCAAAGAATAAATTTCTGATTATAGTTATTTGCTGCTTTGCCGATAAAAAGGCGATAAGTGTCTATTTTCTCATTTCCCCCATTCACTCTGCCATAATGCAAAATATTCATGCAATATATCTTACAATGGAAACAAGAAATTGCTCAGAGGAAATTGCATTTAATCTTTTTCTGTAGAGCAGAAAAAGCACAATCTAAATGACCATCTGCATTATGATTTCAAACAGAAATAATAACGGGTGTTTATCTGCTGAGTGTTGCTGCAGGATGAGAAGAGCGTTCGTATCCTCAGATCAATTTTATGTTTGCGGATATTATCAAAGGAAACACCCAGAGGCCGTGTGAAGGAGATATTAAGCGGCCGAGTTAATTTGCCACTTGAGGGGTTTCCGAGCCGGTCAACACGTCACCATTATACAGTAACAGTGTGTGTGCGCTTGAACACGTGCTTCACCTGTTGTCACTGTGGTAATCATGCTCGTAGTCTCCATCTTCGTAGCCGACCAGTTCAGGGTCCTCTCCGTATTCGTCGGGCTGATAGTGCAGGTGGTTGACCCTAAAGAAAAGACACAAGAGTGAAGGGTCATATACGTGGTGTTTGTGTAGAGTATGGGAATATTATAATAAGAGAGGTAACAAGGATGGGGATGTGTGGCAATGCATGACCTTTCTACACAATTCCCATCACAGACTTAATAAGGGGTCTACAGCCTGTGAGCAGCTGTGCGTGGATTACCAAGTAACAGTGGTGAGCTAAATGTTAATGTTGGCGTGCCATCATGCTCACAATGACAGGGACACTGGAAATTAATAATTTTATGCAATCGATGCAATATTTTGCACTACAGCGGACAACTATTGGTTGTTAGCCACATCAACTGCACATCAAGGAGGGGAAGAAGGAGAGAAATTTACACTCTTAGTTATTTAAACTCCTTATATTTGGGCCTTCTGGAAAATGCGGCAAATGTTATATATTAAGTTGTTCTTTCTTCTATTACCAGAGTGGTCACTTGAGATGCGTACTGAGACATATGTTAATGCCAGATGTGACCAGACAAGAGCTGTCCACTTGTGATTGGTAAATGCAGGGTTAAACAGCTTCATAGTTTATAATAATGCAGCGGGGTGAGGATATAGACGTTTAGATAGAGGAAACAAGTGCGTATAATGTTGATCTGCCTGTTTGTCACTTTGAACTCCAGTCTGCAGTATAGTTCTTATACATGACTGCTAAACTGGAGAACTGTAGAGTTCATTAGGCTTCCTGATCAAACAAAGTCTTTATATCATGTGGTATACTTCTGTTCTAATTGTTGCATTTTATCTTCCTCACTGGTCTCACAGCTCTCTCTCTCCCTCTGATGCGTCTGTATCACACTTTTTTTAATCAATGAGTTTTTATTATGCTTAGTGTGAGGAGTGCTGCAGCCACCTCCGCACAACAAAACTTTCTGTGTCAATGCACAACAACAAAACTGACAGCAGCAATACTATTCACCATGTTAGTTCAGCATGTTTGCCTGTTAACTTTAGCCTAGCTGATACCAGATTCTGATAATGTTATTCAAGAGTTTAACGATATTTTGTTTATCTTTTTTTTTTCAGAATTGTGACATTTTAAAGCTGAAAAATAGACTTTTTCAGTGCTCTGTGGCGGACAAACTATGTAACAGAGACACTTTTTTCCCAAATTATCGCAAACCTAATTTGGCACTCCTGTACTTTAATTTATTTTGTAATTTATGGGCCGTTTATTGGTCTGGCGCGAATGCTAAATGCTGCTTATTAGCACAAACACAAGTACAGCTCAGGCTGATGGGAGAGTCATTGCGTTAGGAGGAATTTGGTCATGCACCAAAGTACTCAACACATTTTAAAAAAAATGGTGCTAGATAAAAGGTTTGCCAATTGTATTACAATTCATACTCAGGGGGACATGGAAAAACATTCAATATGATGAAACATGTCATTCAAAACGTCACACCAGCTGGTGGAAACGTCAGTACGATTCATCCTCTGGGGAACATGAATGTCTGTAGACAATCCCATGGTGATCCATCAAATATATGCTGCCATATATCAGTCTGGAATAGTGGTTGACCAACCATGCCATACCTTGAGCAACACTGCTAGCTAAACATTTTGTAAGGCATGTTGTAATATCATATAGAATGTACTTGTGTAATGTACTTTACATCCAACTTGAGTTAAAAAACAATAAAAGTTTGATGCTCACACAATAAACTCTTTGTGACTGTGAGTTCTATACTGACATTTGTAATCTTCTCTCACCGCAGCAGTGAGAATATCATCATCTCTCTTGCTGTTAAAGCTCAGCTTTTGGGATTCATATCTTCCCACTGCTTTTTTCATACATGCTGTATTGTATATACAGACAGATGGCAGCAGCCTCCTCCCTAATCCTCCCTGCCCCGCTACCCCCGTCCCTCTTATGTGGCCTCCACTGATCCACCAGATCTGACCTTGCGGGCTCCATGTGGACTAAAGAAAAAAGATTAAAAAAAAAAAAAAACACACCACACTGATTATTTTTCCCTTATCAAGTCCTATCCGTCTGACCTTGTCCGACCCTGTATTGTTACAAACCCAGCGGGTCATGCTCTGGACTTTCTGGTTCTTTTTACACAGAGATGAAAAATACGGTAGTATATGTAGAGGTTGTTTGGATTAGAATGATGATGACATAGATGTAACCTCAATGACTAGCCATGCAGCTTCGATTGGTTAGAGAGAAATGAAAACAGGCAGGAGTAAAGAGACAAAGAGGATGAAGAGACACACGGAAAAAGGTTGACAAAGGATGGTGCATCTGTAGAAAGATCAAACACATACAGGGCGAACAATAAGTGCAAATTTTATGTCAAATCAAGAGAGGAGGTGCAGAAATAAGACAAAATAAGCGGTGTAAAATGTCTGGAGGGAGAGTGCGTGGAGGATTTGCACGGGCATAGGCCTGACGGTTAGTTAGAAAGAGACGAGGCAACAGAGCCCTTAATTGGCTGAGCACCACTGGGCACAGCAGGGATTCCAAGTACCCAGCAGAATAAACTAACTTCGCCATGACAGCCCTTTCTGTACAAGTGCTGGAGCGCAACACACACGCTACCTCTGATGAATAAACTTGCATTACACAAAGCCTGTTAATTCTCAGAAAAACAGAGGCAATTGAGCAAAGGAGTAAACAACTGTAGGCGGCGTGGGTGTGACAAGGTTCATATGAATTTTAATCTTAACAAAGTTGAGTTCTCTGTTGAGTTAAAAACTGCCTGAGTGGATACTGGCTGGATGGCTTTTCAGATGCTAAAGCAAACACTGACACATCTAACCGTTGAATATTGAGCTAAGAAGAGGGACACACACACACAAAGAAGCAACGCCCTGCAGTATAAAATCTCAGACACCTTCCCTCTGATAGGTGGTGGTCATGGCTGCAGCCCGAGGGGACGCCTGCAGACAATACTCAGGGAATAGACGACACCATCGATTGATTTGAACGTTCCACCATCTTGTGGCGCTTCCTTTGCTTTGGTGGCAAATCATAGTGACAGCATGCTGTTATGACAGTAGATGCTATAGATAATGGAAGAATAGAGGAAAGTTGACCATCTGCCGCATTTCAAGTAATGAAGCAGTGTGTAATATACTAACATTACCAGACTAGCTAGCTGGCATAATCAAGCAAGAGCTGCATTTAATTATCATAGACAAGTTACATTAGAAAACTAGAATGGCACTCAGTAGAGCACATACCTCCGCAAAGGCCCAACAGTCCCCTCTAATTATACGCATCTCTAATATCAAATGAAACATATTTAAATCTGTTTACAGCCCACTCGTAGATCCCAGCACCCTAGATTTGCCTGATTTGTTTCATCATTATGCCCTGCAAAATTACTAGTTTCACTATCATAATCCTAGAGGAGCCCCCAATTAAATTATCAGAAGTTAGCTTGATTTTGACATTAACACAACATTGTGAAAGAAGTATCTGTGAAACGGTGGCAGCATTTTTATGAGCGTCACAATCCCCATGAAATGACTTGTTTCACTATCGTAATTTGATCCATTAGGTCCAGTTACATCTAGAAAGTCTAGAGGAGCTGGCAATTGAATTATTTTAGCCCCATTCAAGTGAGCCGGGCACTAAACCTGAAGTTAGCCGCCATGTTCGGCAGAAGTCTCTAGTGTGCGAGCTCTATGGGCCTCATTATGCGGAAGCTTTGTGGAAGAGCCCTGGCTGGAAGTCGAGTGTTTGTGGCTTCAGGTGCCACTGGTAGAGCTTTCAGAGCCAAGCCGAGCCAAGCTGAGGTAAATGTCGAGTTTACATATTCCCATTGCACACAAAAGGCAGATCTTAGTAGATTTAAGTGTTTTTTGTGACCAGTGGAAGAGGGGCTAAAAATAGAAGAAAGTTAAAGAAGAAATTGGTTTCCTTCTTAGCATTCGTTCTTGCATTCAAGCGTGTTAGGGATGGAACAATAAAAAGATATTATCGTAGATCACGATAAAAACACTCAAGTTGGTCGTGACGAATTTCCAGTTTGAAGATAATCAGAACTCTGGATAATCATGAATATCCTCACATAAATTACTTGAAAAAGATAGATTTCCAGATCATTTTGAATCTCATCTTTTCAGTCATGTCAAAATCCTTAACCTTGTCCGTGGTACTCCTTACAAAAAAGCTGAATTGTAAAAAAGTGAAAACCGGAACTTCCAACTTCTTTTCCAGAACACAGAAAATGGAATTCCAAATGCCTTTCTGAACAACACAGCCTTTCTATTATGTGGCTAAACATGTTTAGACAAGGCTGGTAGTTTTTTGAAAATGATCTGACATTGTTGTCTATTTAATATTTCTCTTTTTAAGGCCCATGTATGTTTTCAAATCTCCATTTGGCCTTTAAAAAACACATTTCATATTTGCCATCAGTCGTTAAGCTTTCTCTCTTCGACGAGCGTCCCTGTAGGCCAGAATGAAGCGCACTGCCAAAAAGAGCAATTAACAACAATGGAAACTATCTTGTGGTCCCCGCGCTTAGTCATTAGTGATAAATCAACTAATTCCCCATCCTGTCTCTAATCTCTTAATTGAAGCCATGTTCCAATATGCCGGAGACATCTGTCCAGCCTGGTCATGATCAACACAGCGCCCCTGTTAGGCAGATGAGTGAGTGTCCCTGTGCTTAATGGTGCCCTAGTGAGGCTGGAGACTTCCTAACTCAGCCACCGTCCCTGGGACGTGGCAGTGATGAACTACAGCCAAGGTCCTCCTCAGGGCCGCAGCACACAGTAGTGCAGCTCGTTCATATCCCTCCTCAGACAGCCACTCTGCCACTGAAGGATATATTTCTATTGCTGCAGAGTTATAGTTTGTTATTCTGGGAGGAGGGAGGTGGAGGTGGGACTGATTGCTCCTCAGTATGAGGGTGGGTGCAAATCAAGTAGCTGCTGTATAATGGTCATATTAAGATGAAGGATTGACTGGACTAGGGGTTTAAGCCGAAGTGATCAATTTTGTGATCACGGGGAAGAACCTTGATGTTGTGGATGCACCCAGATCAGATATCTAACAGACGAACGGTAAGTCAGTTTTAATTGAAATGAAATATTATTCCTGTTATTTCTAATGAATAAACGTCCATCTCAAGTGTTTCATCAGATATTGAGCTGCTATGTTAAACCCAGGGTCAGCTTCCCCATTGATCCAGCTGTGATCGGACAGTCTCTGTGTGTAAGGCTGAACGGCTCTGGGAGGCTTTACACGCCGCATTCCTTCTCTCCATCTCTGTTCCCAACCGTCCTGCAGGAAATCAATGTGGGACATCGGTAAACAGAGTTATGGGCCTGCGCATTCATGCTCACTGCTGGCTGTTTATTGCTAGTGTGTGGGTATTAAGCTACAGCTGAGGGGCTTAGCCTGTCAATAGTGATAGTCCTCGTGGAAAAGATAGCATCTGAATAAAGCCTGCCATCTGAGCGAGCTGGAACCCACTGAAGGTGGCAATGTATCTGAGGTCTTAATGAACTGCTATCATTTAGAAAATCTACATATCTGTGCCTATTATCTTGACAGCCACTCACTATATTTACCTCTGCTGGAAGTTGTGAAGAAGTTTGTACCTGCATTCAGTGGTGGGAAGTAACTAAGCACATTTACTTGAGTACTGTACTCAAGAGCAATATTGTTCTTGCACTTTTTCCATTTTCTACCACTTTAAACTTCTACTCCAGTACGATTTAGAGGCAAATATTAGACTTTTCTACTCCACTACATTTATTTGACAATTTTATTTAATTATAGGAAATATAATCAACCATTAAATTATGATATATTAAAGATCAAGATAAATCTTTATTGATCCCAGAGGGGAAATTCACAAGCTACCCGGCAGATGAACTATATGACTTCAAGATTAAAGTGATGAAAACATTAATGCATCGATAATATTATATATTATAAATGCGGTATATCATAATAACATACTTTATATTCTTCATCATTCTCGCAATTCATGACTTTAAACAGAGAACTTCTACATAGAGCTGTGCGATATTACGATATATATCGTAGTGCCATATAAAAATGTCTACCGTAGGATATAACCCTCTGTTGTTTATATTGTAATTTTAACGTGTAGGCTACTTGTTTAGCACTGTTGCTACACTAACGTTAACATACGCTACGGTTGTGATTTAATACGCCATGTAATGTACAACTCCACGTTGGAATGACCGTTGGATATCCAAATTTTGAGTATGAGTATGAATGTAACTGCAGCAACACTACTGCTTTGTGGCAGCATTTTTACGTCACCCGCAAGGACTCGTTTACGGCACTGGTCGCTCTGGAGTAAACAGAGGCAAAGCAGCATGGTGGAGACAGAGGAGAGCAAAATGGAAGACGAAAATAATGTTACATCAGACGCGGATACAGAAGCAGAACCCCAAGGGATGTATATCATTATCGGGATATAAAATTAGCTATATCAAGATATATCATTTTGTCCATATCGCACAGCACTACTTCTACACTATGCTATTACTACTTTTACTTAAGGACTATTTTGGATTACTTCTTCCACCTCTGCCTACATTACAATGAGATTATCTGCTACAGGTTAAGTTTAAGTTAAGTTGTAAGCATAAAGGGGTATACGCCCATCTGATAATGATGTGTAGAACACTTTTTACAGCAGTGCCATTAAACCATTAATGTACTTCTAAAAAAATGGAATTTAAATGACAGGGATTTATTATATAAATGAATACAACCCAATACTTTTCAAACTGTAGTAAAATTTAAATCCAACAAGACTGCAAGTCTACAGCCATGCTAACAGTTCTGTGAGGTGTGACATAGTTGACAAAGTTATTACAACTCATCCTGAAGAGGACATGAATGTGTGTACCAATAGTATTGAAGAATTTACTCTGTTGTACAGTGTTACAAGCGGGAAAAAGATCAGGGGATCACTAAAGTCATTAGACGTCATTCTTTGGAAACATGAACATGTGTACTGCGCATGTTAAGATGTTTTTGCAGAAAACTGTTGGTGCTGCTTTAAGTAAAGCTATCACCAAAACACATAATTGTCTATATCAAATTTGATGACACTTAATCCAGTAGTAGTTAAGACATTCTATGGATCAAAGTTGTGGACCGCCTGACCAACAGACTAGCACTGCTGTTACTATAGTCGTGCCGCGACCACGGCTACAAAGGACCTGAGGCCCGAAAATAAACCAGGACCTTAGTTTTAGAGACGCAGAGGGCTATGACACAACCTCTCTCCATTAATATGAGATCATGAACACACACCTATTCATGTGGGGACGTTTGATCTGCTTATCGCTGTGAGTATCAGGGGAGTGGGTCACTCAGGGCCTATAGCACAGTTCCTCCCCCGGGCCAGCCAGTGGGTTGGTTATCTTGCTTTACATGATGCTTCAGATTTAGGCATCTCACAAGTAACGTCACACTGCTGGAGGGGCGTAGATGATTTATTTTAGAGGGTTTGTAGTTGTGTGTATGTGTGTGTGTGTATGTGTGATGTTAGAGGGAGTGGAGGGATAACAACCCTGCAAATTACAACCATCTTCAATTTTCCACATCAAGGCCTTTCTGCAGAGGAAAAAGTTGCAGCTCTGACATCCCAAATTGACCTGACTCAGAAGTGCCCTTGAGATTGAACTAATGCATAAAAAGTAAGACAAACAGAGCTTTCTGCTTTGTCATAGTTTACTTTCTCCTCACAAAAAAAAAGTTTGTTATATTCATCCCTCTGTGCACCACCTCCTGCCTTCAGCCTTCCTCCTCATTTCAGCCCGGGTCTGGTCCGATGTCAGACACCGGCTGAGGCTCAGAGGAGGGACAATCATTAGTCTCGTCTGTGAGACAGGAAGCATCAGCGTCATTACCAGTCATTAGTTCACAGACAGCGGGTCGCGTCACCACCACCGCACTGCCTCTCTCAATCATTCACGCGCACAGTATGGTGGACTGACTCAGGAGGGGACACCACGCCCACATCCTGCTGTTGCTCTTTCTCGTGTGTTCCGACGGCTGAGGCGGTGACCCTTGCAAGCACGCGTGCGTGTGTGTGTGTGAGTGTGTGTGTGTGTGTGTGTGTGTGTGTGTGTGTGTGTGTATGATCTGGACGAAGATCATTTATTTTGATTCCTTTAATTCCAACGCCTCAGATGAGACACTCTTGCTCCCACCATGCGCTTAAAGCTAGAGAGAGGCTGAACACTAAACAAATTGACAATTATCATGCCAATCTTTGCCTCATTGGCTTCCAGCAGAGTTTAGAATAGACTTTAAAATGCTGCTGATTATTTTCGGAGCAGCAGGGTTTAACCATTCCCTGTGTACTCGCAGAGAGGCATTAGCCGTCAAAAGCCAAAGATTTAAATTAAAATTCATTGCACTCCCGCAATTACGGTCCATATTCTTGGGAGCTGACCGCCTGAAGACATTATTACATTGGAAGGCCATTTCTCACAACCTCTTTTAAAATCAATTTCTGCTGGCATTTGAGATTTACTGCTGTTCAGCTTTGTTAGATTCATTTGCTACAAAGAATTTGGACTATTTTGCGATAAATTCACCATCAAGTATACGAAACTCTTTGGGTTCTCCAATGAATCGGCAAGTTATTCCTGTTGCATGTGTTCTTTTGCTTTACGATCTTCATGATGCTTGGCACTTTCACTGACAGACACTATTTACATCTGGGCCTCCTCACAATGCATTCTGAAATGCAAATAACATAGAAAAGATACACATACAGCAAGGACTATTTTTTGCATCGAAAACTGAAACTGCCTGCCCGCATTGTGGTTCAGGAGGACTAACAGATACTGAACAGCTTGTGTGTAGAAACTGGAGGCTATTATTGTTCCCGCTCCAAACAATAGGACGCATGAAAAAGACTGGATTCAGAGAGATACTGTGGATGACAGTGGAGGAAAGAGGTTCTAATTATCTGTAGCTCGCTCCTCCCCCCTCCGACCCCGTCTGTGACTCAACCGGATACTTAGCCGGTGACGTGGTTGGTGAGCTCCTGGATTGGGATTTTGAACAGCTCACTTCACAGACAGAGCCCTGATTTGAACTCTGGTTTCAGGCTTTTTTGTTGGCAAGAAAATCAGGGCCAACATCGGGTTCTGTGAACTTAACTTCATGCACACATCATAGACAAAAAACCTGTCGGACAGTAACTTACACTGGCTGAGTGTGTGATCCCTCTCTGGTGATAACGCCCTCCTTGTCCATCAGCATTTGCCTGAATGTGCTCACTTTCTGTCGAATCTCTTCTTCTGTGTACCTGAGGATGAGAGCAGACACAGTCAGTAGAGGCTCACATACACACACACACACACACACACTCATAAACATTCATCCATAATCTGCAGTTGTGACTTTTCAGCTGACAAGCAGTAACTTTTACCAGTACTGAATGCAGCGGGTGCACTGATGAAGCTAATTGTCATCTGTCATCTGTCCAACTGTCACATAGCCGTGCAGGAGCTATCACACAGAGTCCCGACAATGGCAGAGAGAGTCTTCTGACCGTGCGCTGACCGAAAATGACACTCTGCCGGATGATATATATTCTGATGACTCACTGTCAACCTCTCCCGACCCCAGCGGTTTTCTTGTTCGCGCCCAGACTGCGTGTCATGTTTTATTCCGCAAGCAGAACGCAATAAATCACAGAGTTGAGAGTAACTGTGGGGCAGTGGGGAGGAGCTTTTCAATGAGCTGTCAGACAGAATACTGCGGACTGCTGCAGTGCCACATGAAAGAAATCCCTGTCTGTGTCACATAGCAGATTTATAGTCATATTTTTCTAATTGAGAATAACTGGCTTTTTCCATTTCAGGTATACTGTGACTGGAAAATACAAGTGTCAACTTGTCAAATGATCAGTTATAATTTAATTTCGTCGTGATCCTATTTTGTGAGGGAGATAATAAACTGAATTCAAGAATATTTCATGCACACAGCTTTGAGCTACAGTGACAGTCTCTGACCACAGGCCTGCCAATGATAGACTATGTCTACTGACAGGTCTGCGAGGGAGACAGTAATAACTCAACCAGCTACAGAGAGAATGAAGCAGCTTCTCCTCTGCTGCTGCTATTCTCCACATTCTCATGTCTGTGAACTTGACAGAACACGGCCTTTTTCAGTGCACTGCACACCGAGCTGATCTCCTGGTGTATTCACACCATCTCCACATTCTGCTCAGGCTGCGCTAATGGAATGTAATGAGCTACAGAGGCAGAGAAACATGAAGAGAGAGGAGAGGACGGAGGAGGGAAGGGGAGAGGGAGAGAATTAATAAAGCTGTTAAAGTGTGGCCAGGAGCCAGACATCACAGAGTTAGACTGACTGGAAGCCTCGGCCATTAATAATACACTGTAGCGTTCAGATCAAGAACAACAAGAGC
>OMLP01040521.1:0-26879 GCA_900302685.1 Spondyliosoma cantharus | reverse complement strand
CATCCCCAGAGCCTTGTCACTAACATGACTGAACACATGTGTTGTGCTCCTGATGTTTGATGATAACTTTTTTTCTCTGACATGATGTTTCTGCTCCACAGCTCGTACAGATTGTTCTGTTGTCGACTACATCATGTTGGTATTTTATGGATTTTAAGTTTTCATGTCACAACACAAGTGTTGTACTGAAGAGTTTGATGAGTTGTGTTTATCTGTTCAGGTGAGGAGACAACTACAACAACAAAAACAACAACAACTGATGATGCTTCAACGCAACTACCAGGTAGTGACTCAACATTGTTATCTGTTTGTATAATCTCTCTCTCACATTAACAACTTTGTTCTCTGACATGATGTTTCTGCTCCACAGCTCGAACAGATTGTTCTGTTGTCGACTACATCATGTTGGTCCTGCGTGTGGCTGAACTCGTCCTCATTACTGTGATTACTGTTCTTCTCATCAGAGCTCCAGGTGAGAAAATTCACACCAACATTTGTTTGGACTGATGAACACAAACTGTCAGTTTAGAGCTGAAATGTTACTCTGTGCTTTATTTTCCAGGGAACCAGAGACCAGTGAGGCGTTCAGGTGCAGCAGCCAGTCAGGTAAAGATCTAATCAGACAGGAGCTGGTGGTGTGTTCGGGTTCTGCTGACTCAGTTTATAAACATCAAAAGTCAGCTGAGAGGAACATTTGGAGCACTTTTGGGATAATATATATACACACATATAAATATATATATAAGTAACAGCAAGTGATGGTGCATTCAGGTGTTGTCAGATTTTTTCTTATTTCTTGTGTTAAATGTGGATCAATGATGTGAAAGTTGTCAGTTAAAGTGTGTCAGAGTGACAGTTTGTTTGTGTTGTGTTTCACAGGTGGATCATGATGAAGATGAAGATGATGGTGTGGTGAAATATGAAAACTTTGGAGACGCTTCTGTCTCTGTCGGACTCCACTGAAGAATTCCGAGCTGATTTGAAGATTTCCTGCTTGTTGTTGAAGCTGCAGCAGCTTGAGCTCAGTTGTCTCTGTGTGCAGAAGAACTCATTTTAACTCACTTTCATTTAGCATTGTTTTTCACTTTTTGTGTGTGTGTTTGAATGTGTTTTCAGCCTTAATGGAGTCAGTAACAGTCTTCGCTTTATTATATCTGTTAACAGTATCATCTGCAAATAAAGACATCGTCACCACTTCACTCTACACTGTGTTTTGTGAGCATACAGCACAATAAACCTCTACACCACAGCCTATACATACTGTATACAGTCAACATTGCCGCTTTGCAATGAAAATACTTTTATCATTGATGTAGCTCTAATATATTTACACTCTAGCCATTAATTTTTCATTATTTGTGACAATTAAAAGTATAATATATAAGAATTCTGAATCGAAATTTCTGAAAACAATTTTGTATTTTGTTGAGTTGTGTACTTACAGCACATCATCCCAAATGTTTTCAACAATGTTGTTGCTGCTGCGACGTCCATGACAGAGAAGTCGGCGAACAAGACTAAATTTAAGGTGAATACAATTTTAAACATCTGTGAACATCTGTACCTGTAAGTCACATCAGATGGATTTTCATCAGCACATGGTGTGTTCATCAACAGTGAAGCGAGTTTGACGGCAGAAACATTTTTATATATTTGCTTTGCTCATGTCAGTTTACTTCACTGTAAATCAGATGTGTGTGTCTGTGAGGTTAGATTCAGGACAACTCTCTGTGAACTCAGTAGCCTACTCACCACAGATTCTGCTTCTCTCTCGCCCTCTCTGTATCTTAACGTTCATGAAGTGAAGTGAATTTCCCCTCCAGCTCCAGTCAGCAGTCAACATTACAGAACATAAACACCTAACAATGGAGGTCAGCTCCATAGATTGCTGCCGCAGTCAGAAGTGAATATAAATTTGCTTTGTAATCCCAAAAGTTTAAAAGTAATCTCTTAGATCTCCTCCTGTCAGTAAATGGTTCCCGATCAGAGCAGAATCTGAAAAGACTCCTAGTGTTTATTTTCCAGAGGGTCTGGCTCTGATCCGGACTCTCTAGCCAGCTCTAGCAGCCCCGACTCCACCCGGCCATCCACACAACCCTCTGCATCCTTTGATTTGTTCACATAGAGAGGCCCCTAGTTGCACAAGTTACATATTGTATGTTTGAACAGTTGTATGGCAATGTTTTTCCTTATGATTACATATCACACATAAACACTCATGCAGTCCCTCTGTTTATGATTTTAACTGTGGGGTCCCTCAAGGGTCCATTTTGGGCCCTGTATTGTTTTCTGTATACATACTTCCTCTCAGCGTGATCATCCAGAACTATGTTGTTATGCAGATGATACACAGCTCTATGTCCCTCTAAAATCCATGAATTCATGCTCTTTAGACAATCTACTCACCATTCTCTGTGACATTAAATGCAGGATGCTACAAAACTTTTTAAAATGAAATGATGACAAATGATGATGATGATAAAGTGTGGACTGTGTGTTCCTGTGGGCCTCGTGTGTTTCTCATGTTTATCTGCTCATAGAAGCTAACACCTGCAGAGCTCTGTTGCTGTTGTACCCACATTCTCATCAAAACACTTCACTTCTCTGAGAGAAAGAAGTTCAGAGAAAGAAGGAGGAGTCTCAGACCACTAACATATGTGTGAAACACGTCAGTGTCACAAATACACCGTTGGACTGGACACAGTGTGAACTTGAGACTCAATAAGAGTCTTCATATAGTTTGAGACAGAATTATGATGGTCCAGATTCAAATGTCTTTATTTCTGACAGTGATGCTTCAGTTCACAGCTAAGAAGACGTATATCACATATAGAAATGGAATGTGAGCTTCAATAATGTACTTTATTAAATATATTTGATTGAAGTAAGACAACAAAATGTATTGTTTGTTTACGACATGGTGAGTTTAGTGAACTTTTAGAAACAAGGATAAAGAAATAGGTGGTTCATGTTGTTTCATCAGTAAATGGATGAATGTGTTGACATTTTAAATTAACTTCTGTTGTATTATAAGTTTTCTGTTGTCATGGCAACGTACTGCGGAAATCTCTGCAAAGAACCATTAAGTGGAAGATGAGTTAAGTGGGTGATGTGTCTTGTTTGCTTGTTTGGTCAAAGTAGATGAAGACTGTGTTTACATTGGATGCAGTCTTTGTACTAAAGTGTCAAATTAAAATGACATGTGTCTCTCTTCAACAGGAAGCTGCAGCCAACATGCTTCAAATATTTTCATTATGTTTCCAGGTTGGCGGTGGCTGCTCATCATTCTGGCTGTGGTCTTAGTGGCACTTTTAATCATTGTTGTGAAAGTCATCAGGAGGAAGAGAGCTGAAGGTGAGAGCACAGATAAAAAAAATTTAAACAAGATGTTACAACAAAACTGGATTTTCTTTGTGGCAGCTAAAGTCAACTCTCTCTTTTTTCTTTTCAGACAAGTTAATATGCTAATGTTGGGCTTTAGTTAAAGATGTGTTGCTGTTATTTTCGTATCTCCTGTTATTGTTTGATATGCAGTCATTTTAACATCTATATCTCTCTCAATAAATCAATAAATGAACCAACTGAATTGTGTATTGTCAGCCTTTATCAACATAAACATCGTACAATCTAGCATTATTTTCTTTATATTTTGAAGGGAAACATCTATAGGATAATATATTTCATCTTAAGCTAGTTAAAGGTGATCACAATTGTTTTACCACCAAAAGCTGGACCTTGAGATCATCTGATGACAAAAACCAGGACTAGAAAGACGAAAGCAGCAAAGATAAAAACTCTAATAATGCAAACCATGGCAACAACAAGTGTGTCCCAGTTGAGTGTCCCCTGAATGAGATGTTTTCTTGATTTGCTTGTTTTTCAGTGCATTAAGCTCTCAGTTATGGAAGCCGATAACAGCCATGTTTGCAATTTTTTTTAATTCCATTGTTTCAAGATCACTAATTGATTATTTCATTTTCTTGACACAACAGAGCTTAACATAAAACCCACCAACACAGGCCAACATCTGGCTTTGATCTTCGTTTTTTATGTGTATACTCAGCATTCAGCTGCCTGTTCGGTGCTGCACATGTGCAACACTCAACAGAGATGAGAAATAAGCCTCTTGTCTCACTCTTTAGCAACTTCTGTTATCAGCTCCAGAATTAACTCTGTTTGTAATTCAGAGTGTTATGGATTAAGACTTTTATAACAATTGTCTGATAAGGTTTATGACTGACTGCTTTCTACTGTTTCCTCTTTTTCCGGATGTGACACACACAAAAAGAAAAAAAAAACCCAAAGGCAAACCCATCTCCTGGAACTGTGAAAGGCGTCTGTTGTCTAGTTTTAGCTGTTTTACCTTTGTTTAAAACAAATATTTTGGAGTAAAAGAGGAATATAGCTGTCAATTTCAAGCAGATGTGTTATACACCCAAAATAATTCTCCTTGGCAAAAAAGAAACCTCTCAGAGCGATGGGTATTGCTATGCCATAATGAAATATGTATATAAACGAATAAGAGTGCACTACAGTCTGATGTGTTGTTAAATAGTGGTACTTATATTCTCGGCTTGAATCAGTTGCTGCAAGTTATCAAGATGCCATCTATGCATGCTGGGAAAGCTCTCCTAATCTAAGAGTTAATTTCCTCAAGTTGATGAGATAATCAATTCCAATTTTTTAAAAAAAAATTGCAAGCACGTCCACTCTTGGCTTTCATACGCATCATCACCGTAATAAAGTAATAAATACTGTGTCTATAAATGTCTATAAACCATCTTTAAATGAGGGTTTTGTTGACAGTATCAGTCGTAACGTGTAATCTAATAGAAGTCTGATTCCTTTAATCTCCGCTCAACAAGAAACACAAACTTCCTTTATTACAAAACCTTGAGCAGATATGATACAATAGTGTGGATTTACTTTGCGTGAGAAAGCAGAACCTACACACACATATTCTCCCTCTTTCACACACACACACACACACGTTTATAGACAGTAATTAGTGTGTGTGTTGAGCATGAAGAAATTGCAGTCGGGGGGGTTGTTAATGCAGCTCAGGACAAAGGGCTGTCAAACAAACTGATTCTGCTTCGCTGACGGCCCCCGACAGCACACATTCCACACACAAGAAGGCTTGTCTGGCACAAGGCTGACGGGGGATTAAGATGAGGAAATCAATTAAAACATAAAGATGGGTTAGCTGCTACAACTCACTAACTTGACTGAGGAAGCTTTCTCGTCATCTTTGCAGAGATTCTTACCTTTTTTTCCAACTGGTCAAATGGGAACTCTGGTGTCAAATGTTCCCCTGTGAGTTGTTATAGCAGTTTTATTTGTGTGAAAAGCAAAAAAAAAAGGGTACAATTTTCTACTAAACGTGGATTTACTCTGAGATGTGGCACCAAACTTCACCTCAAACCCAACTGACACCCATGAATGGGAGTAATTACATCATTAAGCATACAAATGGGCTAATTAAGTGTTTTTTTTTCTCCTTGTCCAAGGGTCCATAAGACCATGACCCATTTTTAAATATCCAATAAAAAACTCAGAGAAAATCTCCTGAGCCAATGGGATGCATGGCGCCACCCACCCGCATGCATAATAATAAGGAGCGGAATAATAACACAAGGGGGGAAGCCTACAGAAGCTGCAGCTCGCTCAGTGTGCTTTGGAGATTACTTTGCTTCCCTGAGAACCTTCACCATGGTCGACGCATTCTGTGCCACTTGGAAACTGGTTGACAGTGAGAATTTTGATGATTACATGAAAGCACTTGGTAAGTAACAGCCTTCTTTTTCTACTTTTGTTGCTTTTTACTCACACATCAAGACAGAAGTTTTTTTTTCTGCTTGTACTAAATGAAATATTCAGAGGCTGTCATAAAACAGTGTTAACAAGTCATATTTCACCTGTGTCCTCTGGTCAGGCGTGGGCTTTGCCACCCGGCAGGTTGGTAATGTGACCAAGCCGACCGTAATCATCAGCCAGGAGGGCGACAAGGTGGTGATTCGCACCCAGAGCACCTTCAAGAACACAGAGATCTCCTTCAAGCTGGGAGAGGAGTTCGATGAAGCCACCGCTGACGACAGGAACTGCAAGGTGAGCTGAACACAAAGCTTTTCAAAAAGTTCATGTCTACATTCTGTTAAAGAGGAGAACAAAGGCCGTGGTCAGAGGGCAAAATCAAGCATTTTTCATGCTTTCATCAGTCCTGATTGAGAGGATTCTAAGGAGTGTCTAACTTGTGTTTGTCTGAAATTACAAAAAATAAACTTCGAGATCACATTTGTACCACTATCACTGCTCATCTTTTAGTTAAAAAGTGTTTTTTCCAAATGCAGTCCTGATCAGAATTTCTAGTTCCTTTGTTTCTGTTTGTGGTTCAATGTCAAAAATTGACAGTAAAACAGATCATCAGCTGGCAGCATCTGACTCGTTTAAAACCTTCCTGTCTTTCAGTCCATCGTGACTATGGAAGGAGACAAGCTGGTCCATGTCCAGAAGTGGGACGGCAAGGAGACCAAGTTCGTCAGAGAAATCAAGGACGGCAAGCTGGTCATGGTAAGATGAAGACACCCTGATTGGACATGGTTCTGCTCCCTGTCCTCCTGTTGGACTTGAAATGTCTTTATCTGATTGCTAGTAAAGTAGAATGGGACACAGTTTGGTAGCCCAAAGGAAGATACAGAGGGTAAAACCATCATCTGAGAAATCGCTTGTGCAATCTTAAAGCAGCAAGAAATGTATAGTTTCTTATAAAAATGTTCCTGGGCTTTCAGGACCTTTTAGTGGACATTACAACCAATAATCAGATAAATGTATAATCACTGGAAGTCATTCACTCTTCTGTTTTCTCTTGAATAAAATACATATCTCAGAAGTCATGGTGAATCAGGAAATGTAATGGAAAATATGCAGCAATATGCATCTCTTCGGGATCCTTGCAAAAATAAAGGACATTAAAATCAAAGCTGTAGCGATAAAAAGTCCCAAATCACTCTCCAGACAGCTTTATTGTCTTTCTTAAGCTTCCAAAAATGCAGCTCTGCGTACCCCTTTCATGCATTCATAGTCAAATCAGCTTGTTTGCATTCAACACCAGCTGCCCAGAAGCTTCCTGCAAGTTTTAGAAAAAGTTGAAAGAAAGTTGTTTTTTTTTGTTGGCGACATTAAATATTTGGGAACACTGAACGTCATGGTAACCGTCTTCTCTCCCTGCAGAATCTGACCTTTGAAGACATCCATGCGGTGCGCAGCTACGAGAAGGCATGAGCGCTCCCAACTGACAGCATCCCAAACCGGGCCAAGAAGTGTTGATTTTCTAATTATTATTGACTGTATGCTTCTCTTTGCACTCCATCCTCCTCTGCATGTACACGGCCTGCAGGCTGCACGTGTTTTGTAAGAAGTCTTTTTTTTTTATATATGAGGAAACATTTCTGTCGTGATGGATGGATCGTCTTTGCAGCCCTGTGTGAAACATGAAATTAAAAAAAAACACAGAGTAAATGTTTGTCTCTTCTCCAGTGTTGTTCAAAGTGCCCAAAAGTCATAATCGAGTAAAAGTGAAGATATCGTATTTTGTATCTGATTGCCACTAAAATAGATTAATTTACAAAAGTGCTACTTTGGCTGTGATGCAGATTGTAAAGTTACAGGTAATATAGTTAACAAATGAATGTAGTGGTGTAAAAAGTACAATATTTTCCTCCAGTAAATGTATTTAGCTACATAACATCACTATCAGCTTGTTAGGATTGGTACAGTAGTTTCTTTAATAATATGACATACTGTTATGGATTAAACCACCCAGTAGTGAATACAATAGTAAAAGTACAATATTTGCCAGAAATGTGTAGTGGCGTGAAAGTATAAAGTCACAGAACATGGAAATATTCACCTAAGAAAAAAGTACAGCACTTTAATGAATGTACTTAGTTACATTCGATCATTGGTATCAGCTCGAGGTAGAACAGTAGTTGGTTTATAATTCTGATATACTGTTATGGATTAAACCACCCAACAGTCACTGAAACAGTTCAAATGAGCTCCTCTTTAACTAGCTACAACAGTACAGTGTTGTAAAAAGTCATACTTAAATAAAGTAATATTACTTTGGTATAAGTCACCCATATGAATAGTACTTGAGTAAAAGTCTTGAACTATATAATATTAAGCATCAAAAGAACATGTAAAAGTACATATATATATATATATACACATATTTTGATCTGTATGTATATATACTACAGATGATTCCATGCCTGATTATCTCCCTGGCTGATTATCATCAAAGTAACTATTAACTAAAGCTGTCAAATAAAGGTGTAAAAGCAATATTTGCCTCCAAAATGTAGTGGAGTGAAAGTATGAAGTAGCAGAATATGGAAGCACTCAAGTACAAATTCCTCAAATCTGCATTTAAGAACATTACCTGAGAAAATGTACTCAGTTACCTTCACTGCTCTCCTCTGATGTCATCGCTCCATCATCCAACACGATTCATTCCTCAACCGACCAAGAGACTCAAGTTTAACCCCCGAATTCAATTCACACAAAACTTAATTAAAGCCTCGACAATCATTTCCCTCATTAGTGATGATGACAGAAAAAAAAACATTCAAAATACGAGTAAAGACATTTCAAAAAAACAATTCTCAGTGAAAACACTTCCTTCAATATCTCCTTTGTTGATCTTGAGAATTGTTTGTAAATCATTTCATGTGTTCAGTTCGCCAACAATAAAGGGCAGATTTTCCAAGATCAGAATAAACCTGCAGGACTGAAACCATAGTAATGCTTTTTAGTTACAGGGTGATGAATGTGTTCAATGAAGACTTTATAGGTGAAAACATTCAAGTGTTTATCCCGCCTGATTCCAGAGGTTTGAGGGTGGAAGCAGCGGCATGTCTGTAGATTACATCCTCATAACCTGGGACTGATACAAAAATGTACAAAAATCTATTTTTTATGAAGTCCTTATCTGTTGTTGACCTCTAACACCGCTGCATTATTACTGAAGGCTCTAATTTCACAGTTAAAAAATGGCGTCAGTCTCTGATTATGACAGACTTTTTGAGAGCATTTCTGAATTCAATATCCCTGTACAAGACCTGGTGGCATAATGAGACAACTTCTTGAAGCAAATGCATCAGTCTGCCAAAAATATCCCCTCAGCAAACATACTTTAAGACCTTAATTGACTTGCCAGTCCTGAATAAAGAGGCATCCTGTGACAGTATTCAGGTTCTATACATAAAGGTTCAGTTCAACAATACATATTTGATCATTTACCAAAAATAAATAAAATCAGTTCCAAATTATTATAGTAATGTTGATATGTTTTTATTTTCTTGTGGGGTTAAAAATGTTCTAGGACCCCAAATTATTAATTGATAATCAGAACACGTCAGGCAAAGTGACAATTTGTGCTGAAAGTGGGATCCTACTATTTTACATCTCAACTACACAATACAATGGATGTTTTTTTTTTTCTGCCCTGCAAGAGAAAACGATTGCCCACCCCTGCTCTAGAGTGCTACTTAGCCATGCAAACACTCCTGGTTTCAATGTCCCAGCTTTTTTAGGTATTCAGCAGCAGTCCGTCTTTCCAGGAACAGTGTTCCCATTACCCCAGATAACCCATAGCTCTCACCGTCAACAATTACCAGAAATAGTCCCTGTGAAAGCTGATGATGATGATGTGACTTGTGTGAAAATGTGCAACTTTGAGTTTGACCCTTTAAGTGCAAAGTTCATTCATTACACAACATCTCTGTGTGTCTGTGTGTGAAGTACTGGATCAACTTTACCCCTGAGGCTCTCTAAAACAATCCATTCAGGAAGAAATACTCGTGTAACCTGTGACGAGTGGTCTCATGTAGATTTGGCCTCATTCAAAAAGGGTCATATACCAAAAAAGGTTGCGAACAATTGATTTAATGTTTATTTCACTGTATTTATCAGATGACTGTGGGAGGGGCATGGTATCATTTGAGCACTGTTAGGCTTAAAAAACAAACAAAACTCTGAGATGTAGCAACATCACACCATAAAAATACTCCATTCAAGAAAAAGTTCACAATTTGGCAAGTGTAGTAAGAGAAACATTCAGATTATCATAATGATGTATAAGGAGTATTATACTGTTGTTGTTGTTGTTGGTGGTGGAGGCAGAGCTAATTTAAAATTGTATTAAATGTTAATTTTATTTCATAGGATCATCACAGATTTTTCATGTAAAGTCGGTAACGATTAATTTTTAAAAGTTTTATAAACAGTAGAAGTTGCAACTTTATAATGGCCATCCAAATAATGTTTACTGATGAACTACACTGTATCTATTAACCATTTACAAAGTATTCTTCACATCAGTTAATAAATGGCTTATAAAACGCGTGTTGCTTATTAACAGTGAATTAATTGATAATTAAAGTTTTAGTAATTGTTTTTTTAAAAGTGTTATTGTAAAGTCCTAATTTGTAACCTAGCATAAATATGATTCTTGATCAGGCCTCCAGATTGTGACTTGATACCCGTCTTGTCTCAGCTGACACCCTGCAGACCTTCTGTTTTCATTTCCACAAGTTCCTCCTCCCGAGCTCGATAACACAGAGTCACGTGATCATCTCACCATCGCACTTCCTGTTTAGTCCAGAGGAGAATGACCTGACGTTACTTCTGTTAGTTAGGTAATATGTAGGCAGTGTGAAGCACCGTTCTGTCGGGTTTTAACACACTGATCATGATGTACCTTTTGTGTTTCGTGCTGCTGCTGATCGGCGCGGCTCCGATGGCGGCGAGACCGCCTGGAAGCAGCTACCTGTCGGGTACAGGTGAGTGGAAACCCCGGGGGCTCTCGGTGATGACCACTCCGGTGTCAATCAAGCGGTTTATTGCTACACTGTGTCACTATGAACGCAACCAGGCAGGCTTAAACATACAGGCTGAGTCCATACGTTGGACGTGTCTGCTGGGCTTCGCTTGGCGTGATGGAGAATATGAGGTTCAGCTATAAAAGTGGATAATTTCTTAAACACCTGTGCAGATAGTTGTGGGAAATCATCGCCGAATTGACCTCAACACCTTTTGAATGTACATTACGTGTTCAATTTTGCTGTGAAAGTTACATTTTGTTTGCAGACCATTAACAACTAATAAAGTGACAGATTTCTAAACGGAGTTTGGCAAAAACGCCTCAAAATCGCACTATCCAAGGTGTCATTTGATGGGGCTTGGAGCTTATTGTATGACCTAGCACAACATAATATTTGAATATTATGAGAAACTACACTAAGAAAAACTACTGAATATCAACGTTTTGAGATTGATTTATAAAAAATGATATTTTTCTGTAATATAGACCTGCCAAGTTGATGTAACTGTTGCCGAATTAACCCTGAGACAATCTGGATTCATATCAGGTGCTCAGTTTTGCTGTAAACATTAAATGTTGGTTACAGATGGCCAAAAACTAATAAATTGGCAGATTTTCAGATGGAGTTCAGGCACAAAATTCCTCAGAGAATCGTGCACTCCCAGGTGTCATTTATTGGGGCTACTGATTGGAGTTTGTTGTATAGGCTAGCATAAAATAACACATATATTATATATACATATATTAAACATAGACATTGAAAAACAAGACTGTACTGTGGGATAAAAAACGAAGTTAAACAATAAGAGGATGTGTAATTATCTCTCCACCCAAGCCGAAAAGGGGAACATATCAGCCCTAGCATACTTTACAAGCCTAAAGATAAACTAAATGCAAAGGAAGAAATTAGTTGAAAAACACTTGCCCCTTGTAAATAAAGACATTTGCATCCTAAATGCACATTATAAAATCATTTTGTCACATTTCACAACTCTCTTTCTGGACATGTACCGTACTCAACAGATCTTTAGTCATAATTTTGTTTTTTCGTCTCATCCCTTTCTTCCTTCTCCCTAAACCTGTCGTTTATCTTCTTATTAACTGTCCCTCGGTCCATTCAGGCAGGTTCTGGCACATCACAGACCTCCACCTGGACCCCACCTATCACCTGGCCCCGGACCCCACCAAGGTGTGCTTCTCCTCCAAAGGAGTCCCCGCCCCCCATGCCGGCATGTTCGGGGACTTCCTGTGTGACTCTCCGTACCGCCTCATTCAGTCAGCGTTCGCTCACATGGCGCCGCTCACGCAGCCAGAGGACTTCATCATATGGACCGGGTCGGTGCTCTGATCAGGGTTATGATTTCCAGCTTTTTTCCTTTGTCGTCTTAAAGAATTTGTCCCTAAAGATTTTGTCCTGCAGCTTTGATGAAACACTAGAAGCGAACCCTGAGTAACTTAATAATCACATGAACAGGATCAGCTCATAGAAACCACTTTCGTGGCTTTACAGTTGTTTCATATCCTCTTCTCGCAGCCGTCGTGTGCTTTTTGGACTTCTGTGTCTTTTCTGTACTTCCGAGCAAGAACCAAACCACTTTAAA
Organism: Spondyliosoma cantharus; assembly: GCA_900302685.1. Classification (NCBI taxonomy): domain Eukaryota; kingdom Metazoa; phylum Chordata; class Actinopteri; order Spariformes; family Sparidae; genus Spondyliosoma; species Spondyliosoma cantharus. The sequence goes on along the minus strand of OMLP01040521.1, from coordinate 14,393 downwards.
GTTGAAGAATGTGGTAGTTTCGATTAAGTGAAGTCCGAACTTCCTCAAGCGATTGTGCCATGCTTATTCATTTATTTATGTATTTATTTATTTTTAGCCAGGCTAAAAACAGAGCTGAAAAAGATAGATTGTCATTCTAACTGCTTCAGACAAAATTAAATTTTTCTAATATCTTGGTTTATTGCCAAACACCTGCAAAAATAATGACATTCCCATCAGCCTCAGCTGTAGTTGTGTTGATGTTAGCACGCTAGCCATACAAACTAAAACAAAATATTCGCCCTGCTCAGCATCAGTATGTTAGCATTGCCATTCTAGCATTAGCGTTTAGCTCAAAGCACTGCTCTGCTGACATGCAGGCTCACAAAAAGCAGCTCTCATCTTGGTCATCTGCACAAACTTGACATTTGGAGAGTTTTAATAGTCCACTCCTGAAAAGGGCAATTGCACCACTTTAAAAGACATGAGCTGCAGCTAGTTAGCGATGTAGCTTACACACCGACAGTGTGCATTAAAGGGCACCGAGACAGACTGTTTCCAGGTGTTGTGAAAAAACTTGTATAAAGCTGTAAGTGTCTCCATAGGGAGCTGTGTGCTGTCTGTTGGTCAAAATCTGTTCTGTTCAATCTGGAGCACGAAAGTAGTGAGCTTAGTGAACACACCTGTATTTCCCGGTGGTCGGTGACGGTGGTCAAGTTGCGTTGTGGGATGGAGGAGCCAGGTTTTGAGGATATCATTGGTTCTGTAGCATCAGTTTTTATCCATTGTCCATCGTTATAGTAGTGCAAAGCTAAAGAGGGAGGTGACTTTTTTAAGGTGTCAGCTCAGACTCTAGCAGACAACAGGACGACTTAACTCATTGTGAAAGCTGCATTATGGGTAGTCTCGGCGCCAGGTTATGAAAAGGAAGAAGAATGTGTGGAATAAAGATTTCTCTGGTTCTGCTGTATCGATTTTGATCATTTGTTTTTGAGGTTGATCATGCTAGGCCAATGGACTGCTTTTGGAAAACCTGGCATTACCCACAATGCAACATCACCAGAGACAATTTCTTTGCAGCTTCCTCACGGGCCACAAAAGGCCTTATGCTACTTTTTTCACTTGTGCAGTAGTAGTCCCCAAGATGTGTAAGCCCACTTTAATGTGTAAAATTGGTGGAGTTGCCCTTTAAGAGGAAATATACATTTAACCCAAGTCAGCATAACCCGAACCGTCAGTTGTCATGGAGGGTTCCTGTACGAAGTACAGTACTGTGTGTGTTTATATTTGTGTTAGTGAGCAGAAGTGCCACTTCCTCCTGAGCTGTCTGGTCCAGTCTGATATGAAAACAACAACTGTGACTAACGATTATTTGATTCTTTCAGTTCCCTGCATGTTTTAGCACTCAGCTGCTCACACGACTAAGCGACAGGGCTGAGTGATACGGCCATAAGATGATATTGCAACCTATGTTATCCATATCTTGATATCTATTTTGAAATCTCCTTGAAAACACTTGATGAATGACATTTTTGACCTAATATGATGATATCAACATTGCGACATATTGTAGCGATGACTATTTGTATTAACACAATGACATTTCTGATCAGTAATCATCAGTAATGTGGTTATAATGACTAAGCTGGTCAAGGCGAGTGATGGAACAAACAGAACAGTCCGTTAAGTTAAAACAGTTGCATCACTTTACTGTGCCGCAGCCTTTAAAACCAGGAAATGACAACACTTACACCATATCATGATGCAACAATAAATCAGTATCCTGCCCCAGCATGCGTCTGCAGTGCACAATGTACTTAAAGGCAGAATAAAGTCCTAACACCCACTGGAGCACTGAAGAACCACTTCAGGCCTCAAAAGACGTGTAGGAGTTATCCACTCACCATGACAAGTAGCTTAAAGAACCACTCTGTAATCTCTGAGGGCACTGGAAAATAACGTTCGCTCACTGTGATAACGACACAGGAAAGGCTGCAGGCATCAGCTCCTCCGTACAGCTCTCTATTAATCAGGAGCTAATCAGCTAAATCCAGGAATTCATAGGCTTATTAAACATGCTTAAGAGAAGGCCTTGCCACGTAATCCTCCACCACAGGGAGTCCCTTTTCAGGATTTAAGTTTCTTTGCGGGCAGATTTTTCTGCTCTGTTCTATTGTTAAAGGACTTTGTGGCATGAGTTTGCCTTTTTAGAGGAAATCCATTGTACAGTGGAATTCCTGTTATTTCTACTGCATTGTGCAGTAAAGTCCAGCTCTGCTGAGCCAAGACAGTCAACAGCTGTCATGTGAGGGACAGGAAATAGAGTCGTGTTGAGAAATGAGGGTTTTTTCCTCAATTCTTACCAGTAGTGCTGAGTGGTTACCGATCACTTACCGCAGTTACTTCACATTTAAAGTAATTTGTTTTGTCTTCTGAAGTCTTCTACTGTGAAAGGATGAATGAATTTGAGGAATTTCTTCTGATTCCAGCTTCTTAATTTCTTATTTTCTGGTTTCTTTCCTCTTCTCTGAACGTCACCTAACATCTTTGGTTTGTGGACAAGACAAAACATTTTGCCTTCAGGAAACACTGATCTACATATTTCAGCATCCTCTGATTTTATTGACAACTGATTGATTAGTCGAGAAAATAATCGACAGAATAATCAACAACTGAAATAATGGTACTAGTTTGCTCAATGTCTTTTCTCCTCCTTAAAATGCAACTTTTTATTTGTGACAACTTGGGTGTTACTTTGAGAATTTTGGCAGTGATTTTTCTGAATCGTAATAAAACTATACCGACGTAGTTAAGTGCTGCGAAACTGGAGAACAAGCTGCGCTCTCGAAAGAAAGTGGAGCAGTGTGATAATCAGACAGGTTGTAATCAGCCAACATTTTCACTACACTGACTCAGCAACTTCGATTGGAGGTAATACGCAAAGTCAGCGCACCTGAGATGTTGGTGATGATCTCTCATCACGCTGGGAAAAACTGTGTGCACGCAAGTAAGATAAGTGTGGAGGGTAAAGGGTGTCTTCAAAACTGGTTCAGCTTCAGAGATGGTGTTCAGCGTCTGGTGGTGTTCATTTGACCTGGTTTAGTGACACTGGATCTTATTTTCCCTCTCTAACAGTGACAGTCCACCTCACGTCCCTCCAGACGAGCTCACCACAGACATGGTGATCCAGGTGATCAGTAACATGACGCAGACCATCAGACAGTACTTCCCCAACATGACGGTCTACCCCGCCCTAGGAAACCACGACTACTGGCCGCAGGTAACGTTTCTCATGGCAAAAAAGATGATGTATAAAGGACAAAGATTTAAAAGTCTTTCTTTTTTATACGCAGACTCAAATCAGTTTGACTTATTTTAGTGGTTGGGTGAAATGCTCAAGGCACTTGAATTTGAAGAAATGTGAGAGGTTGTTGTTTTTCAGCCTCCTACGGTTGCGTTTGATTGAATGAGACAAACACTAGATGACTAGAGATAGTGTGAGCATGGCCTCATTAATGACAAGCCTCTCGCAGCTGAGACACAAAGAGACCAAAGTCAACCTTTGCACAGTGAGTTCAGTGCTTCCATCAGGTCGCGGATATGAGCTGCCAAGATGTAGGACCAATAGATGTAGGAACTTATTGGCCTCTGCCGCCGTAACTGTGTGCTCTGTTTTCTTTGTGTGTGTGAATTGTTTGTGTGACGGTTGTATAACTGTTCGGTTGGCAACAAATCAGCATCTGGTACAAAAATGACTCCTACTGTCATGACAGTGGAAAGACTGCATTTCATGCTGTCATGTGACCGTAACATGTAGCTTTCTGCACCGCTCGTCTCAGGACCAGATGCCGACTTCCACCAACGCCGTCTACAAGGCTGCTGCCCAGCTGTGGAAACTCTGGTTGGAGCCTGACGCTCTGCTCACACTCTCACAAGGTGACTGTCGCAGCCTCTCAGCGTTCTTTTAATATTTTATTACAGGTTTTATTTCATTACACTGACAGCAGTTTTGACATTGATCAACCCAGGACATACATTTCCTAACTGCTACATCCTCTCTGCATCTGACCATGATAATTATTTTATTGTTATTGTTATATTATGATTAGATCTAATCTGATAATTAAAAAAAAATAAAAAATGTTGTAATTCCGAAATCATGTATGTATCATGTATCTGAAATCAACATATGACATAAACACACAAAGATATTCAAATAAATGAATGAAAGGGAAAATTAGCAAATCGTCACATTTAAGATGCTGTAGTGCACTAGTGAATATTATGATAAATGACTTAGACAATTAATTATTCTCAAAGTTGTTGGTGATTCCTTTCCTGCCAGTTGTCTGATCTATACATTTTCTAAATGCCGTAGATGTTAATTGGCATGTAACATTTAGCCTCTTAGCGTGCTAACGTGAGCATGTTCAGCATTCAATATGTAACATTTAGTGTTGGTTTTGATATTCTTATATCAAAATAAAGCTGTAGGATGTGATGCTAACGCTCTGTTCTTCTCTGCATCAGATAATCTTCATGTTGTGTTTTCTCCTCCTGCAGGTGGTTTCTACTCCCAGCGGGTGAAGCCTGGTTTGCGGGTGATCAGTCTCAACACCATCCTGTACTACGGACCTGATAAAGTCACGTGTAACATGACCGACCCTGCAGGACAGTTCGAGTGGCTGGAGAAGACTCTGGAGAAAGCTGCTCAGAGCCTGGAGAAGGTCTGAGATGTCTTCCTGAACCTTTGACCCGCCCCGCAGTCAGGATATTATCATGAAATAAATTCTCACACCATATAAATGTGGCTCGCATCTTGTTCCAGGTGTACATCATAGCTCATGTCCCAGTCGGGTACCTGCCCTTTGTCAGAAACACCACTGCGATAAGACGAAGCCACAACGAGAGGCTGGTCGCCATCTGCAGGAAGTACAGTCACGTTATAGCCGGACATTTCTACGGCCACACCCACCGCGACAGCATCATGGTGCTGTTGGACCAACAAGGTGAGAAATCACATGGGGTCCAGATATGTGTGATTACTGAAGCTGACTTTGAAAATGGCAGGTTAACCTTGATTACGCCTCCTCAGATAGGACACAAGGTTTCCAACTGTAGATAGATTGATCAAAAGCCTCCTTACACTTATTTCTTTTGTCTTGATTCTAATCTGTGTATGAGAGCAAATCTGCAAGAGTGCAGAGAACCACAGAAATGAAGACGAATTGACATCCTAAAAAGAAAGTGCAAAAAAGACAAGGCTTTGATATCTACGGAAGAGGGTGAGGGCCACATGTGATTAATGTATTTGAATTCTGAGTTTAAAATCAGGATTCTGACTTAAAAAATGTAAAATATAGATTTTTTTTAATATAAAATAAAACGTGTCTTGTAACAGAATGCACATTTAACGGATTCAGTTTGGACAGTTGGCGTCCAACATCACCTTGCGTCAGACACAAATGCACTGTAGGTAGGATTCTGACTTTTTCTCAGAATTCTGAGCTTTTAAATCAGAGTTTAATGTGAGAACTCGGATTTTACTTTCACAACAAAAAATAAAGTCAGAATTTTGACTCAAAACTAATCATCTTATGTAGACATCGTGCTGTTAAAGAAAAAAAAGTCATCCTTATCATTTGATGATGAATCAGGTCTAAGAGGAATGTACGTGTGACTATTTTGTGCGACTGAATTACGCCAAATTAATGTTTGGCTTTGTTGTCCTGCAGGTAAACCGGTGAATTCTCTGTTCGTGTCACCGGCTGTAACACCCATCAAACACGTGTTGGAGCCGTACTCTAACAACCCAGCTCTCCGCATGTACTTATACAACACCAAGGACTACACTCTGCAGGTAACAAGCTCCGTGCTGCACGACAGGCTCAATGTCGTCTTCTCCTTTGTCTATTTCTTCTTCGTCTCTTTCTTCGCCTTCTTCTTCATCTCCATCTTCTTCTTCTTCGTTGTCTCCTTCTCTTCTTCTTCCTTCTTTCTCTTCTTCCTCTTCTCCTTCATCTTCCTCTTCTCCTTCTTTTCATTCTCCTCTTCCTCTCCCTTGTCCTTCAGCTGTTTCTCCTTCTTCGTCTCCTTTGTCTCCGTCGCCATATAGTGGACTTTAACATTTTAAGACAATAGATGGTACATTTCATGTATTATATTATCTTTATTTGAACTCACATGCATCTCTTATATGGCTGTCTCGCATAAAGTAAATGAATAAAACATAAAGCAGAGGCTGTTATCTTGGAATCATACCTGGCAAACTGAATTCTGAAGGTTTAATTAATTTGGTCGGACAGGTTAGACAGTGTGAAGCTTTGCTCTTTGGTAGAGCCTCGAGTGAGAGCCCTGATTTCTGTTGCACAAAGAAACCCCTGAAAACATTTTTAAGAGATGAGATCTGTTTGAGTTCCAGCGAAGATGCTGACAAATTCAGGTCAGACTAAAAATGTCCTACTCTAACTTTTATCTGGCTGATCAAAGAACAAAGAAAGAAGTCCCTCTGGATGATTAATCACGGTGTCAGTCAGCGCACAAAAACAGCTTCTGGCATTCAAAAAAAGGCTGAAAGACGTTTTTCTCTTTCTCCCCCCCTCGCTCTCTTTCGGTGCTTTTCTCCCTCTCTGAAGGACATCTGGCAGTACTATTTGAATCTGACGGAAGCCAACGAGAAACAAAGATCCGACTGGAGGCTTGAATATATCATGACCGAGGCTTTTGGACTGACTGACCTGCGGCCACAAAGCCTGCTCCAGCTGGGCCTGAGCTTCAGGCTGCCGCAGACCAAAGCCTTCGACAAGTACTTCAGCCACTTCATGGTCGGCTACAACAGCAGCATCGTCTGTGACGGAGACTGTAAGGTCAACCAGGTGTGCTCCGTGCTCTACCTGGACCAGCTGTCCTACTCCAAGTGTATGATGAATAAGGGACAGTGGTAGCGTGAAGGTGGATCCAAAATGGAGGATTGTAGAGGGATATGTCTCAGGAGTCGCTTTTATTATTTAATTATTTTTTTTTACTCTGCTGGAATAATCAACAGGGAATTACTATGCACTGATTCTGCTGCTCCTAAATATGAATCCAACTGTTGTGCTTTTTTCTACAAGCAGCGTCTTCGTCTAAGATAATTCTTTCTAGCATCAAAAGATTCAGAATTTCACAGTAAATCTGTAGAGATAGAGATTTAAATTAGAGAGAAAACACACTGTTGAAATACCTCTTGATTATACCGATTTGTAGTCGCCTGATCTCTGTCGTCTCAAAGCATATCCAATTTGTCTCTAACTGGTCTGTTACTCGGTTTTGAGGGTGGTGCAGACTTCATAAGGGAACTCATTAAGGCATTTATTGAAAAGTAAGGTGTAGTGTTGAAGAAAGATGAAAGAGTGGAAGCTCCTCACTCCGTGGCGAAGTTTATCCCTTCTTGCACTAATGGATTACACCTAATCTCCGGAACGATCTAATTGCTGCCAAATGTCGACCGGCGCTTCAGCTGATGGTGCGTACTGATGCCGAATACAGAACACGTATGTAAGTCACAGTCAGCGTGAGCGTCTTCATCTTCTGCAATATGACGCTTTTCTGAGGCGATGTTTGTTGGCGGGGTTCAGGTACGAGAAGGATTCCAATCAGATCCTTGAGATTTGATTGGTGGAACAACAGCGCAATGGAGAACTGTGGAGGCCACCCAAACCTCCACGTTGTTGAAACAGGAGGGTGAATAAAGAAATGTTTATTGTTATCTTTTCATATTGAAAATCCTCTGCTAGCTACAGTCCAGTGATCAAATGTTGTTTAGTATGTTAGGCATGGTTAACTATGCTTATGTTTATTTTATATAAGGAGCATCAGTGTATATTAATTAACATGAGCACATGGGTCCATCATTTAAATGTGACAGATTTAGCCATTAAAGTAAATTTTTCATTGCATGCATTCTCTGGCAGGTTGACATTAAAAGAAAACACGAACGGTGAATGGTGTTCCAGGTCGCCCTAACTAATAAATGTGTGTGGCCGCTCCAGAGTTCAAGATGAGTCACCAAAAGTTAAAACAAGGGAGGCAGCTTTAGAACTTGGGAATTTCAATTTGTTTTTAAAGGTTGCTTAGTCTTTGAATTTCTGACATATGCTGTTCATGTAAATGTTCACTGTTTCCAATATTAGTTAATCATTGTCATCGATGTGTGAGATATGGTCAGAATCTTTGTTTAAAACATCCCAAAAATTAACGTTATCAACAGAATATGAAAAAACAACAGTGTTGCTATGCCAGCTGTGTTATGCTTTGCTATATCATCCAAAGCTAAAGTAAGCATGCTATAATGAGCTAGCCCCGGCCCATCCCGTCTCGTAATAACACTCTGTACCAGCAGGCGACAGTCTGACAGCTCCTGTAATATCAGCTATGAGGAAGCTAGTTTTCTACATAGTCTAATAAATCAACAAAATGAATCAGCAAAATTTCATGAAAGGACATATTTTTACACCTATTTTCCAGAATAAACAGAAAAATAGATCTGTAGAATGATGTTTTTTTTCTTTTACAGAATTAGCTACTTTCTAGTGGCAGCTAGTCGCTAAAACCAGATAGCTGCAGGAAAGAGTGTAGTGAGCAGCAGTTGGCTGCTCCCTATAGTTTTGGAGCTGCCTTTTGTATTCTGGCCATTTCTTACAGGTTACACCTTTTTAAATATAAAACTCCAAGTATGAAATGTGTGCAGTTAAATGTACCGGAGCAACATTCAGCCTGTGTACAGTGTGAAAGAATGAAAACTGTGGCCATTCTTTGTTACAAATAATCCTGTTGATGAAGGATGAGTAGAGAGCACAATCTTGTTACACATCGCTTATTTTTCTACTCAATAAAGGTTTCGATTCAAAGAGAGTGTTTAAACCCACTCCTGTGTTTCAGAGGGAGCCTAACAAAGCGTGTGTTGTCTTTATGCTGTAAGAGTCGCTAACTTATAAGGCGCGGTGGAAACTTGTGCGGGCTAGCTTGTCTCCGCGGGGGAGGCAAAGGAACAGCGACGAACCTCATCTGACCCCCTCACTTAAATTTCACGCCCTCCCTCCATCAGCCCCCTTGATTTCATTCTCCTCCTGTACAAACTTTCCAGAAACTCCTCTTGTTCCTCGGCCACCACCTCAAGCATTTGCCCCTCTCCTCTCCTCGCCCTCTCCACCCTCCCAGCTCTTTTGTCCCCTTTGCCTCCCTCCACAAATGTTGATTACAGCCCTCCTAAAGCTCCGCTGGCGGCTTTTTGATGTAAAAATGCACCGGACCAAATCACCAAGAGTTGGGCTGCAACAGAAATGAGCCAAATGTCGGACTTGTTGTATTATGCTCAAATTAAATCGGGGCTCTGAAAACAGCGGTTCCCACACAAGGGGCTGCAGGGTAAATCTTAGAGGACATGAGATATTAAAACACAACCATGTAGAAAAGATATAGTTTATCTGTAGACCTGTTCCTCATCTTTACTGAATCACTGGATCATTTTATCTCTTCAGACTTCAGAAGGTCCCTCCAATCAACCAAACTTGAAGGGAAAAGTTACTTGAACCTGTGCAACATGTGCAGAGCAACAAAGAAAACAACTCTTTTTAAGAGGTCACAAGCCAAAAAGTTTGCGAACCAGAAGAACTGATGACAGTGATGATAATTTATATATATTTCCACATGTCACTAAATGTTTATAGTGTTCAAAACTTCAGAGAATAGAGAGTGTCCCCTTTAGAGCCCCGATCAGTAAATCTCTACTTTGTGTGTGTGTGTGTGTGTGTGTGTGTGTGTGTGTGTGTGTTAAAATCCTTCCCCTCATGTGCCCCCGTTGGCCATTATTATTCCCGACGAGCCTCCCTCCACTCGGTGCCTAACAGAACGTCACCGTGGCGACAGAGCTGCCGGTGAGCATGGCGATGGAGATGACTCCATCGCCGCGGTAACGGCAGTGGAGCTCCTCTGAATCCATCTCTGAGATCACTGTTAACCCCCAAGCTGCCTGTCAGCTCCACTACTTGACTGTTTCAACTTGCGCGAAGGCCACTTACTTCTCCACCAAACTTCATTCAAAATTCAAGCAATTTTATACATGGTATCTCAGTAGTGACTGAAATCATACAGTTTTTTTTTTAAAGGTGGTGGTGTAAAGTAACTAAGTACACTTAACCAAGTACAGTTCTGAGCTTGTACTTTGAGTTTTTTCTATTTTCTGTTATTTAATATGCTACCTATGAGTATAAATTCATCAAGGTAATTAAAATTAGCTCCAGATTTACCAAAGGTGGAAGAAGTACTTGAAGATCTTGTACTTACAGTAAAAATAGCAGTATGACAGTGTGGAAATACTCTGTTTGTAAAGTAAAAGTAAAAATCATTCATTTAAGTGCCAAAAGTAAAAGTACTCATTATGCTGAATGGTATATTTGGATTATAATTATTGATGCACTTCTTTAGTTTATCTGCTGGCTAGTTTGTGAACTTCCTTTCAGGGATAGTCTATAACATTACATCATCACTTACTTGTTTATTATATAAAAATAGAAAATAAATCTGCAAAGTAACCAGTAACTAAAGTAGTCAAAGATATGTAGTACAGTGAAAAGCAATATGCAATATGAATTGACCTGATTCCATTTTTTTTCGCACTAATAAACATGAAAAGACATGAAAACATGTACAAAATAAAAGTTTGTAGAAATCATCGCTGGTGCAGCCAGTTTGTTTTAGCAGTTACATATTGCGTGTGTGTAAAGTGTGGTGTTAAGTGGTTTTAATGCATTCTAGTATAAACACACCTGGATCTGGAAGGTGCAACTTTTGGTGAGTCAGTTTTTGGTCGAACTGGTTAAAAGTGGCGTTAAATGAGACCTGAGTAGCAGAATTTGAGTAAATGTTCCTCGAAAAGAAAAGAAAATCTAAAGAGACAGCTGCTGAAGGGTCAGAGAGGCGATCCAGTGGCTGAAAAACCTTTTTGAACGTGATTATAAGCTGGTCGGCTGGCTGGTGGACTGTCTGTCTTTCTAATGACTGTCTGTCTGGCTGACTGTTGGCTGACTGGTGGAGCCCCACAACCAGTTAATCTGAGGATTACTGTCAGGACAGTATAGCCATCCAACTGCCCTCTCCTGGGGAGCTGGAATCTCTGCTCTGTGGTGTGTGTGTGTGCACCATTACCCTTCAAGCCTCCAGCTCACCTAATCCCCTTTAACATCTTCAAGTTTTAAACACTGTCCCTCTCTTTTAACAGCCAGTGGTCTCCTTTGTTTCATTCCTGCAGTTGTTTCAGGGTCAGACTTCAGCTCTTCACTGCTGATGTCTGGAGGTCCATGAAACCTCTCACTGTTCTCCAATAAATGTAGTTGATGAGTAAACATTTGTGTTCATGTCGATCCTCTTGTAGTCTTCCTACAACACACGAGCTCTAAGTATCTAACCTAGACCTCTCCCGAACCATTGCTAATTAGATGGCTGTACATTGCTTTTGTCCTTGTTCTACCCTTGTAATGTTAAAGATCCAGTAAGCTTTGATAGGTGGTTTGCAGGTAAAAAAACATCTCTAGATGTTTCAAGTAAAGCTAAAGCTACATTTGAATTGGAAGACAGAGGTCGTCTGCACAGTGCTTGTTGGAAAACTCCAACAGGAAGAAATGAAATGGAAGATTTTGATGCTAACATTAGCTTGCATCACATGCAGTTGAGACACGGTATTAGGTTCCGTTTTCAATTTAATATTGTGACTTCTTTGTGGTCTTTTTTAAGTCTGGGAATGTTGACAACTCTGTGATCTCTTGTCAAAAATATCCAGTAAATTCACGCTGACAAACATTGAAACACCATCTTGAACAGTGGTCTCTTGCTTGCTATCCTTCTCGCCTCATGCTGCGGAATGCTTTAAATGGTTCCGACTTCTGCAGTGACACTAAGTACATTGTAGCCAGATTTATACCTTTCAGGGGCCCACATGACACCTTGTACTGGATTTCTCTACGATTTAAACACCCAAACTCAAGGCCTCCGGGGGGGTTTGCAAATGCCGACACAACTCTACGACTACGACTGCATCTCTTCCCCTCAGACGCAGGGTCAGCAGTGGCCTGTGACAGCAGGTGACCCCCTCCTTGTGGAACTTGGCTAATCCTTTTGTGTAAAACAGCCCCTTGTTTTGTCTGGATCAGACTCAAAGTGATTAGCAGTTTGTTGCTGAGTGGCCATTCTTACTAAGGTTTTCCTTCACGTGGAGTTTTGTGCCACATTTACAGTTTCAATATCAATTTAGCTCCAAGTGCATGCAGGCCGCTGATTTTGCTAATTCTTCCTTGAATGCCACACTTCACTGTTGCCTTCTTGCATCTAAAACTCAAGACCCTCCTCACACTCCCCTCACCAGCCCGCATCATGTGTGAGCATGGCCTGCTAATCGCTGTGCAGCTGAGCTCATAATAAGGTCTAGGAAGGCGAGGAAAAAGCTTTAATCTGTCTTATTTGTAAATTGAAATTGGTAGGCAGGGAAGTGCTAGAGACTGAAAAATTAGGCCTTTATTACCTTTAACAAAGAGATTAGAGTTTTACCTGTGTCTGTTTGTTTGTTGGTTGGTTGGTTTATCAGCAGGATTACACAAAAACTACTGAACAGGTTTGGAGGAAACTTGGATGGAAGATGGGTCTCAGCCCAGAATAGACCCTGTGAACTTTTGGTGCAGATTCAGATAAAGAGACTGATCCAGGAATATTTTCTTTGAGCTGCCTCCCTTCAAAGTGGCTGTAAGCACATTTTAGCTAACTTCCTGTCCGTTTCGCATCGAGCAATCCCCTCCCTCCTCTCCACGTCACCATATGAACTTTAAGATTGATTCCATCTACTCATGAGCAGAGTCGTGTGTAACGCGTTACAAAGTAACGTTACAAAGTAACGCGCTACAGTAACACAACTACTTTTATAGGTAAAAAGTAGTGTAACGCGTTACTACAGACAATATGGTAACGAAACATAGTTCCTTTTTCAGTTGGGCACCATGTTACTTTTAGTAATAATTAGTCGAGGAAACAGATCGTGAGGGAGTTGCGAGCTCCGGGCGGAGTCCCCGTCTGGAGACGCAGAGGTGGGGCAGCTGGCTGGTAGTGTGGTGCGTGGTGGCTGAGCAGGAGCACCAAGCGCCATAATAACCCACAAATATCACAGGACATGACACTGAGGCTGGTGCTAGCAACAGCATGCAGAGAGCAGTCAGTCATCATGGCAAGCGCTGGCGGAGCTCCACAACCAACGGTAACTTGTTTTCTTGTCAAGTGCTCTGTTTGTGGCATTTTTCATAATAAAGAGCACAAAAGAAATCCCTGTTATGTCCTCCATAGTAGAACTCTACAACTACACTACAGTATGTAGAAACATTAGGAAATGAGATGGGTTTCTGCCCAAAGTCGAGCATCATAAAAGTAACGTAAAAGTAACGAGTAACGTAAAAAGTTACTTTGCATAGAGGGTAACTAAGTAAAGTAAGGGAAAAATTTTTTAAGAAGTAACGAGTAACGAGCATACACTACTTTTTAAAAGTAACTTCCCCAACACTGCTGATGAGCACCTCTGAAGTTCACTGATTAACACACATCTTGTTTGAATAATCTGCACAAAAATAGAAACATAAAAACAACATCTCTTGGTTTGACTGGGGATTATGTGCCAGATAGTCACTGGCAGCGACTTAACTGTACTCCCAAAATGACAAATTATTGCTTTGAGATGGAGCGCTGCAGAACTCTTCACTTAATCTGATGATCTTTTAGAGTTTCTGTTATAAATCCTCCTATCTTCTCTCTGCAGGTGAATATTCTGCTGCCAGTGAGCTTCGTGCTGGCCTGCCTTTTCCTCATCATCGTCTCCTTCTGGAAGACACCAGTGGAGTGTGCCATCGGCTTCGGCATCATCGCCACCGGTATTCCTGTGTACTTAATCGGTGTGTGGTGGAAGAGCAAACCTGAGTGGCTACAACAGGGAATCTGTGAGTACAGCACCTGTCTCTGCTCATGATCGAGCTTCTGAAACTGCTGTTTCACTTGACATTGTGTGTAATTGTCAATCGTGTGTGTGTGTGTGTGTGTGTTCACAGTCTCCACCACAGCCCTCTGTCAGAAGATGATGGAGGTGGTGCCTCAGGAGTCCTAAAAGCCAGTGGCCAATTGAGTTGCACCAACAGTGACCTCTGAGATCACAGCTGATGAAGCCTGACTTCTGTTGACCACTCCCACATCAGTCCCTCTCTCTTACAAACACACACACACACAGACACACACACACACACACACACACACACACACACACTCTGTCTGCTGGCTGCTGATAAGGACCTGATGAAGACAGACATGTGCAGGCGTTAGGGGCCTTTAACTTTTGTCTCTTGTTTCTTATG
>OMLP01040520.1:0-15225 GCA_900302685.1 Spondyliosoma cantharus | reverse complement strand
GGATTTATATATTTTACTTCACAGACGAGGCTTAAAGGAGCAGTTTACCTAAAACCATGAGGACTATATCAGGAGGAGAGGATGACTTTATATCATCAGGAGGAGAGGATGACTTTATATCATCAGGAGGAGAAGATGACTTTATATCATCAGGAGGAGGAGAGGAGGACTTTATATCATCAGGAGGAGAAGGATGACTTTATATCATCAGGAGGAGAGGATGACTTTATATCATCAGGAGGAGAGGATGACTTTATATCATCAGGAGGAGGAGGATGACTTTATATCATCAGGAGGAGAGGAGATGACTTTATATCATCAGGAGGAGGAGAGGATGACTTTACATCATCAGGAGGAGGAGAGGATGACTTTATATCATCAGGAGGAGAGGAGGACTTTATATCATCAGGAGGAGGAGAGGAGGACTTTATATCATCAGGAGGAGGAGAGGAGGACTTTATATCATCAGGAGGAGGAGAGGATGACTTTAATTTTAGGGTGAACTGTTCCTTTAAGAGTGTGATTGCTTCGTCACTGTACATTTTCTTCTCAATGCTTCATTTGATTTCACACTTTTTCTGTGTTTTTTCAGAGCTTCTGGTTCATTTTATCTCGAGGGACGTTAACGTGAAGATGAACATCACAAAAGAGAAGAACAGCAAATTATAAACTCACAAATCATTCAGTGGCTGTGATACTGTTAATAATGTAGAACAGCAAAATATTCAAACAAACGCTGTTCAAGGTATAATATCAAGCAGTTTTGCATTAATGCTTCAAAACTCATGTCATGGTAACAGTTTCCTAAATGGAATCAAAGTTGTTTCTCTCTAATCACTGGAAAATATTAAATTCCTATCACTAAAAGTGCATAAATCAATATATCACCACAATTAACCAAGTAGAGAAAACAAAGCTAGCTTACATCATCAATGCACCGACTAACGCTAGAGATTCTTTAAATCAAACACAAAGTGATGAAGACAGAGCAACATGATAACATGATAAACAGGGTGAAGCTTCTCTCAGGTGAGCAGGTATCAACACCTCATCACACCGCGGCCTGCTGGGAAGGAAGATACTCTTCAGCACTTACTGGATGTTGACACAACTGGAAGGAAATACGAAGTGAGCAGCAAACTGGCAGAATGTGAGAGGAGCAGAGGAACAGGACACACCTGGCTCCTATCAGCACTCCCTCACTAAGCTCCTCCCCCGAGGCCGGACAGGTGAGTCTCTCCCTCCACTCACAGTCTCACAGAGAGTCTTCAAAACATCACAGTGCTCCTGTTCTGTTGTCCAGGAGGAAATTGGAGGCAAATATTCGTCATGTGTCGAGACGAGAGAGCGGCGAGGACATGAAACGCTGATCGATCGATCTGAGGGGAAAGATTTAACTTTGCATACATCAACTTTAATGACAGCATGCGACTACAAAACCAACCGGCATGATGACAGAGTGAATGTTTACTGATCAGAAATCAACCTGAGGCATCTTGGAGGTGTGAAACTTTAAAACAGAGCTGCAGCGATCAGCAGATTCATCGATTAGTCGATCGACAGATGTTTTATTGCCCTCTATTTTGATAATGGACCAATTGTTTTAGTCATTTTTCAAGCAAAACTTTTAAACATTTTCTGGCTCCAGCTTCTTAAATGTGAAGATTTGCTGTTTCTCTTTGTTGTTTATGACATTAAATGAAGAGTTTTAGACAGATGAACAAACTGAAGACGTCACTTTACATTTTATAGCCCAATTGATATCAGAAAATAATCTGCGGATTAATAGATTATGAAAATAATACTTTCTGGCAGCTCTACTTTAAAATGTAAAAGGATTTTCTCTTTTATTGCAGCAGGATGAAGGTTTATACTGTGTGTGTTGCCCTCAGCCAGCAGAGGGAGCTGTTTTCTATCATCTGTCACAGGTTTTACTGTTTATCCTCTAAAGCATCTTGTAACCTTGTTTTCCAAAAGTGCTTTTCATCGTCTTTTGAAATCAATGTGTGATCTCGGGGCTTCTGGAGGCTTGGATTACACCGGACGAGCTGTACGGAGACATTTTTATGTTTTCTTATGTTTTAAATCAAGTGTCCAGCTGCTTCAGTTGTCTTTATGTGAACATGGAGGGAGCAGATGATGATGTAGGATATTGTATTATTGTAAGATGATTTTATCTTGGGGGGAATTTTTCCTTTTTTTTATTTTCATGTATATTTTGTCGGAGATGAACTGCACTGTACAATATGGAAGCAGTCTTTATACCATGAGTACCATAATTCTGATGGCAGCGTTTTAAATGTATCACACAGTATTTAAATGATGCTCTGTAAAAGATATTCATATTCACATGATCGCTGTATGTATCCTGTTGGTGGAAACAATCAGTTTTGAGTGCTGTGTTTGATTTTGCAAGAGACTCGTGGAAGTTTTAAATGAAAACGTGTCTCAGCGGTGAAACACACTCAACAACACGTCACAAGATATTAGTTAAAGATTTTAGCAGAAGAATAAAGGCTCACCAGGAGATGAACTGTGACAGGGTTCACGGTGTTGGTGTGGAAAATGCTGGAGGTTTCTGGGATGATTTGCTGGTGACATCTGAGCCACACAGGACACATGCAACACTGTCATACGTCCTCCTGGAGACTCCCCCCGAGCCGCCTGCGAGGGTTGTCATGGTGTCAGGGTTAGTGTCGCAGCTGTTGGACCTTGATGAGATAAAACAACACACACACACACACACACACACACACATAAACTGTGTCACTCGTGTTAAAGCTGCCAGCAGAGGGCTCACCGGCTCACAGAGAGCAGGTCGCACCTTCACTGAGGTTTCTTGTGTAAGACTTTTCCTGAGACTGTCCTCCCCGTCTGAGTCACGTCCACACTGAGCTGGTGTGAAATATTCTGTTTCTCATAAATATCCTTTTACAAAAACTGAGACCGCAGCAAAAACCAGTGCAGCCAAACTATTTGAATGCAACAGCAGATGTGTTAAAGGAGCGCGATGTAGCTTTAGAGGAGAAATTAAAACTCAACTAAAGAATACAAAGTTTGTTCCATCAGTGAATAAACAAGCTGTTTCAAGCCAGAACACTGTTTGAAGGCAGAGAGGTGGCAGGGTCCGCCACATGTAAACAAAGTGAAGCAGTATAAACTGTGTTTTCCTTTAAGCTCAGTTTGTTTATTCAGTCATGAAAACAAAGACAGTTTATTTAGCTTGTTTATCATTCAGATATAAGATCTTTCTCTTCTCATTAACATTTCTTCCCCCAAATTACACGCTGACCATAGAATCAACCCCCAGTCAGCTGACAGTATGTAATAATCCTCCCCGACCAGCTGCTTCCTTCACTTTTACCCACTTGGAGCTGCTGACCGATGAGGAAAGCTGGAAAGAGGATGTGATTTAATGACATTACTGCTCGATCAGCCCTGCCTGAGTCATGTTCCTGGACTCCTGGCCGCTAAATGAATCACAGATCCACTAAATTAGGGACGATTTGAATGTCAACATGATTAAATCAGCTGCTTGAGTCCTGTCCAGTCACACAGCAGCTTGTGTCTGAGCCCTTCGCGTCCAGGCAGGACCACCGTGTTGCCGAGTGACTGTGGGGATTTTCAGGGACTTAATGTGAAGTGAAGGGATTGACTGCGGGGGCTGAACCAGAGCTGGTTTCACAAGTGAAGTCTGAGAGATAAAGCCCTCGTCTTGTTTTCTTACCCGCTCTGATCACTGTCAGGAAAATAACCAGCCAGTATTACCAGAAACCATTAATACAATTCCTCTGAACATCTTCCCTCATGCATGAGTTCACTATGTTGTGGTGGCTGTTATTGGAGCTACGTCCCAGCTTCCTGCCACTCAGGCTTCTCCTTTTAATGGAGGAGAGGAGTTTGATTGTGCAGCTAATAGAAGTCTTGTGGTTTCCTTCATTTGTAGGTCTCATGACTTCATGGAACTGAATCAGACCCTCCGAACCCATGACATGGCTGAAAGCTCTCCTCTCCTCCGCTGTTTGAATGTCAGGAGACGAGGTGTGTGTGTGTGTGTGTGTGTGTGTGTGTGTGTGTGTGCTAAACCCTTCAAGGATTATCACATGACTCATGGTGAACATAAGAGTCCTGGTACAGCAGGATTATGTCAAGAGAGGAAAGGAGAACGAGGACTCTTCATGAATGGGTGTGTTATGTCACTGAGTGTTAAATATTTTAAAGTGGTAACTGGAGCATGTTGCCATCTCATGCACCTGATTTATTTTATTATGTATGTCTGTTTATTGAGCGGTTTATCGTGGCAATATAAAACAGTTTTAAACTCTGGCTGAACCCTCGTAAAACCGCTGATGCTGTAATTATTTGTACCCAGTTTGCTGCATTGATTTCATAAAACAGCCTGAATGAAGCTGAAATTAAAACTGTAGAAAATAAACAAACAACAAATAAGCATTAGTTTACCTGTCAGTTATTTTTATTTTGGGGACTGTAAAACTTTAAAGCCATTTAAATTAAACAAGCTTAGAACCAGGTCCTGCCTTATCTCCCATCTAGTAAAAAATAACATAACAACAAAGTTTTTGGGTCGACATGTCAAAGTGTCCCAGGTCAAGAAACCTTGCCGAAACAAACAGGGGGCTTAATAATAAACCTTATTTATAGAGCACTGTTCAAGTGCTTTACACAACTGAAAAACATTTCACTAGTTCAATGAGGAAAATAGAATCAGACAATTTAATACAAAAATGATAGATGGTCATGACATTAAAGTATTTCAGCATCAAATGTTATTTTCTCACAATAAATGTTAAAAAAGTAAAATTATACATATATCTACATGTATAGATACTGTATATTATGGGCTTCTACATTATAGAAGGTGTAGGTGTGTTGTGTTTCATGACTGAGCCTACAATTAAAACATTTATTCGTAATATATCAGACTGTTAGTAACTAAACAGTAGTGTAATAAGTAATGTACTACTCTATGCATACAATAATATTGTAACATAATATATTACTTCAAAATGAAGGTTATATGTAATATATTGCATTTTGAAAGTAACTTGCCCCACACTGGTGGTAAACAGTAAAGATGGAGGTCCCACTGGGGATTTCTACCCATATTTCCACTGGCTGGATGAATAGAAATGAAATGTATGTGAAAGTATGAATATATGAATATGTGTGTTGGAGCTGAATCAGGTCAGTAATGATCTCTGTGTCCTGCTGGTTCGTTTAGCTGCTCTTCAGTCTATTTACAGAGCTTTAAATAGGGGGCGGGGCCTGCTGCTGTAAACAGTGGGCGGGGGCTGTTTTTAGAGCCAGGGGGAGGAGCCTGCTCCACTTTAGGAGTGGATTTGGTGACGTCACACGAGCCAGCGCCCCTGCGCAGCACACAAGTCGTAGCACGCGCTCCCTCCGAGAAGAAGCAGCAGCAGCGCCGCAGACGTCAGACGAACATGGCGCTGAGCCGGAGAGCTGTCAGCAGTCCACACAGCAGCACAGCGGCCATCTGAGAGTCCGCCGCGGATTACTGCTGTCAGCCGGGGCTCGTTTATCTGCCTGTCATCCTTCTTCCGTCTCCATCTTCAGCGATTCAGTCCGAGCTGACCGTTACCGTCCCAGCCGGCTCAGCTAACGTTCACCTGGACAGCGACCACAACATGTGTCAGCCTCTTTAGCTAGCGACGGTCGACCTGCTGCTGCCTATCGATCCGGTTAACTGCTCGGTCCAGTCGATACGAAGCCAACATGACCCAGTGAACTGTTGCTGCTCGTCTCTCAGGTTCTGCTTCTGTTCGGCTCCCAGGAGACAAGTTTCTATTGTTTTTACACTCGACTGTTAAAGAAATGTCAGATAATCAGAGCTGGAACTCGTCCGGGTCCGAGGAGGACATGGAGCCCAGAGAGGAGCCCGGACATCTGGTCGGTGTGGTCGACCTGAGCGGGGTCCTCAGCAAGGTGAGTCCGCTGAATTCACCTCACAGCTCCGTCAATGTCACTGCCGAGAGCCGAACTGCCAGGGAGGCTGTCTGTCTGTCTGCCTGTCTGTCTCACAGCAGGGTGGTGTCTCACAGCAGGGTGGTGTTTACAACCTGCCATGGCACGTCTGCTCGGTGCTCAGGTTAATCCACCTGCCCCCATCACAGACAGACAGACAGACAGGTGAAGCAGGTGAAGCAGTGATGATCTGCTGCACAGATATCTTCACTCTGAGATAGTTCAGATGAATCTGCTGTGGTAATAACTGGAGGTAACTGTGTAACACCTGAGCATCACCTGTCTCCATGTTCACACTAGTGTTTAGTCGATTAGTCGTCAAATATTAAACGAATCTCTTCTACAGTTTCATGTTTATACAAATCAAAGTGTCTCAGTTTCTTGTGACAGTTGCAGTTTTATTATTTATCATATTGTTTAAATGAACAGTCATCAGTGTGTGATATCGATCCTGATGTCAGAATAAACCTCTTGGATTATGGCTGTGACACCAGTGTTGTCTCTTCCTGGTTTTAAAGGCTATATTACAGGAAAGTGACGCCATTTTCTATTTGTCCCATTAACTTTTCTTTACCCACTTAATCTTTATATCCACATTACTTATGATTATTGATCAGAAGTCTCATTGTGTTTGTATTTTGTACGTTATTTTACAGAATATTTATAAAGAAGTAGGGTCTATTTGGTAAAAATATTGAGATTTTTATGCTTTTGAGAAGATTTGAAATTATTGAGGTAAATATTGTTTATCGTGATGTGGCCTGAAAATATTGTGATATTACTTTAAGGCCATACTGTCAAGACTTATTGGTGATATTTCTGTATAGGTGAAATTCTAGTAAGAATATTCATATCGTGCACATCTACTTTTTTGATGAACGATTAATTGGTTTGATTACATTTTTAATCTATGGATTGTGGACCGACATTTGAGGACGTTAAGGCTGAGGGAAACACACAATTTATAGACCAAGCAACTCATCGTATAATGGAGAAAACTATTGATATGTATAATAAAATAACTGGTGTTTGCAGCCCCAGTTGTTTGCATATTTGCCAAACTTGACACCTCAAAAACAGGAAGGATTTCAAAACCAAAGTGCAGTTTCAGAGACTTCCTGAGGCATTTCTAAAGAATGAAAATGGATAAACAATAATTACACGTAGATATTACGGAATACATACCCCTGTTCTTAAAATCATAGTTTAATTTCTCTCTCTGTCTTCATTTCTCTGCTCGCTTCACTCAGTGAGGTGCAGCAATACAGCAGACTACATTCAGCACAGAGCCTGAACCAGGCTGTGATGACTAAAAGGGGAAATGGTGTGAGCATTTGTCATAAACTGGGTGAACAGGAGTGTTGGGACTCTGGGAGGAAACAGTGAGATGAATGAACAAACAGGATCCTGCTTGAAAGTGTTGGCCAGTATGATGGTTACAGTATAAATCAAGAGGGCGGCTCTTTCTTCTTTTATTTTTTGCCTGGTGTACATTAGCGCAGACATTAGTGCCTCCCTATCAGAAAGGCCGAGACATCTTTGTGCTGATCTAGTAATTAATTGACTGCTGACGGGCTGATTCAAAAGTTAAGGCTCTCTCCTGTTCCATGTCCTGTGATAACAAAGTGGATACAGCAAATGCTGTTAGTGTTACGGGCAGATGTCCAGTCATGCTGTAAATATAGCTCTGACAGCAGTGTGTGAGCTGCAGGGGAACATTTGCTGGGCTCGCGGTACGACTGGACGTTCACTGTGTCAGAAACAGCATCACTGCTGCTGGTGTTGTTGTTGTCTGGTTCCTTGATAAACAGGCAGTTAAGTCGACGGCTAGACTAAGTCCTGCTAACCTATTTGGCCATATGCTTCTGCCCAGTTGTTCAAGACTCCGTTTTGGACTAAATGACCACATTTTTAATTACTTAAGCTGCTGGCGAGCTAACGTGGTTTTAATCTCACTGTACAGTGGCGGTCTGTAAACAGATTGCATGCTGACCCGCTGACCAAGCATATTGTGAGATTAAGCAGATCGGCATTGAGAACAGCTCACCTGTTCCATCATACTAACCCGATACACGTCATAGATCCAGTGAGGATTAATGAGTCAACTCTGTACATGAAACCTCACGTGTGTCCAGACCCGTGTTTTCACAGATTTACCATTTATGTTTGTATTTCACAATCCAGTCCAACAGTCCCTGAAAGACTCTGTGTAACCTTGTTGCTGTTGATTTGAACTATGTGGTGATTGTTGAGGTTGTAGTTTTTGGTTTATCTATTTTTGAAAACCAAATTATATTGTAAAGTGGTTTTCCATATGCACAGCTGAGGTCAGAAGTTTTAAATGTATGACCATCGTTATGTTTGGAGAGGAAAGGGGAGGCTTGCAAGCTGAACATCATCCAGCTGTGGAGCGAGGGCCGGCAGCACCATGCTGTGGGAAAATGACATGGATATGTTGAAGCAGAATCTCAAGATGTTGTCCAGGAATTTAAATAAGATGCTAATAAAAGTGCTTTTGCTTTTCAGTGGACAAATTACATCCATGGCTGGCAGGACCGTTGGGTGGTCCTGAAGAACAACACGCTGAGCTACTACAAGTCTCAGGATGAGACCGAGTACGGCTGCCGGGGTTCCCTCTGCCTGAGCAAGGCTGTCATCACCGTGAGTATCAATGAGTCTTCACTACAAACAGCACTCTTCCTTTCCGTGCTTCAGTACGTCTTTCATCCGTCAGCAGAACATTGTTGACCTTCGTTCTCTGTTCTGCAACATCGGCCCTTTCAAAACGCCTTACAAGAATGAACGCTGTTGCTTGTGCAAAGACGGCGCGATTGATTTGCCAAGAGAGAGGAACCGTCGCTCGCTGTTTGAGCTCACTGCGTCACACACCCACTGCTGTACGCGACCTGAGAGGATACTCTGTCAATGTGTATTTAAATTGCAAATGTGGCCACAAACTGCCTGTGTGGCGCTTCACCTGCAGCTTCAGCCTGTTTTCTGCGTCGCTCCGGTTTAAAGAGCCGAACGGCCGGACGCTGTGGTGCTCAGGCATTTTGATTGCGTGCTCTTTCTAACCACAGTGGGTCTATTTCACCACAGCGAACGATGCGTTTTGTTGCTTATGAATGACAGAGAAGTGGCTGACAGATGAGCCACACTGAAGAGAGGCTCCAGACGTACGAGCTAATCAGAGCCGTCACACTCAATCATTTTGTTATTCAGAGTTGGCATTGCTTTGTAAACCTTTTAATAATCTGGCCAACAATTCAGGGAACGAGATTAAATCGACAAAACAAATCAGCTGAGGACCAACTGTTGCCATCAGCTGACGCTCAGTGGTAGACCTGTGCTGATGGCCCACACATGATGTCGGCAGATTGTTATAGTGATCTCAGAGCAGAGCTGGTGGAAGAACTGTGAAATATATAAACTTTGTCTGTTTTGGCCTGAAAGACTGGATCTGCCACTGAATTCACCTTTGACCTACTTTTAACCTCACTGCTTGTTTTGTTCAGTTCTCAAGCTCTAACCACAGACGGCACAAAGAAAATTAGGTTAAGTGCGGCGCTGCACAAAATTCTCCAAATCCACGATGATTTTAAACATTTGTCTCCTCGCTGACGGCTCTGCCAGTGTTCTGCTGCGTCTGGATGTGTAAAGAATGACACATTGGTTTTAACTGCCAGTTACATTTTCAGAGTATCCTTGTAAAAGATAGGAGTGTTATTAGTAGTGTTTATACCTCTGCACAGGCCCAAAAGTCCCCATTTGAAAGATTTTTTTTAAATTCTAGATCCAGACATTAATTCTTGAGAAACTGACAAAACTGTAAAATCAGGGATGAAACAATAAACAACAAAAGTAGAAATTAAGTTCAGTTTCTCAAATCTGTCCAGAGTAAGCCCTCTTCCAGAACAATTCAATAAAGGATCTCTGATAAAGAAAATAAACCCAACATGCTCTCTGTGTTTTCTCCAGCACCAGTCAGCTACATGCTAGCAGTAAGCTAGCTGCTCTTAGGCTCTTAAAAGTTAGTCGGTTGGAGAGAAAACAACATATTGTGAGAATCAGTCCTGCTCATTTCAGATGATTTTCACTGTAGGATCAAACTGGTGACGCCCCTTCTGTTTGATTTCAGTGTTTTCAGTCTTTATCTTGTTACTTCAGTTTACCTGAGCAAAGCTTCACTGCTGATCACCAGGAGAAATCTAAAGAACAAAGTCTCTACCCTCCTCGCTCACTTTCTCCCTCAGCCTCATAGTTTTGAGACATTTGGCTTGTGATATACTAGATGTGATTCAGATGTCAGGCGTCCACCATATGTTTCTCTTTAATTCACGAAGGAAACGCTCTTAGACTGCTATGTAGGCCTAAAGCTCTTGGTTGACAGTTTTTAATCATGAGGACCTTCAGCCTGGAGATCTTAAACGTGTTCTTCAGGTGATCAACTATTTTTACAAAGAACTCCTGATTATGTCCCAAGTTATGCTTCAGGGTAACTGGCCTGTCAGGTGGCTGTTTGAGTTTCACAACAGCATGCTATGTGGCAACGCTCGAGTAGAAACCTCATCATGAGACCAGTAATGCTGCGTCACTGTATAGAAAAGACTACGGGAGGCAGTTTAGAGCTGCAGCAGCAGCAGCAGCAGCAGCAGCAGCGTCGTGCTTCATACCGTAGAAGCAGAATCAGACGTCTGACTCCATCCTGTCTCACAGAGCTGCCACACTCGGTTAGGCAACGGCACGAATAAATCCAAATGTGTCGACAGTGTTTAACGCTGGACGTTCACACCTTCCATCAGGTTTCAGAGGGAGCTCAGGTCAGTCATTGACTGCAGCCCAGGCTCTCTCTCTCCAAACAGTAACAAGGGAAATGAATAAGTTACTGTTCCCAGGCAGCATAAAGCAGCGCAGGCTTCACTATTAGCTGTATTTGTTCAGCTTCATCCTTTCCCAGCCTATGTAAATATTAACCTCCATGTGGTGCACTGCTGCACTCATTTCTCACCCCCAATGGAAATCTGCCTCCCAAGTCTGGTTCATAAATAACAAAGAGCCGTCGCTGGTGATGCTCATGCACAGACAGTTGTTGCCTTTTTTTGAACTGAAATACTTCATTTTGCTGCCAGTATTTCCCTCCTTTATTCCCCCTGACGGCTCTCACACATACTGCTTTATACTCTGCATGTCAGCTTGGTGTTGACCACATTTACATCATGCTAAATGTTTACATGTGCGAGGCATCCTTCTTGTCATCTTGTTTCAATTAAAGCTGGGGTACGTGAGACTGTAGAAACCAGAAGATCACGCATTAAAAACAGCCAGCTGAGATATAAATCGCACCTCTTCCTTCCAAGCCACACTGACTACCCTGCAGTGCTCGCTGGCCAGATGTGTTAGCGGTTCATTTGCTACGTTCAACAGGCTCTCTTAACAACTCCAAGCTAAATAGTCCCACTATGTGCTACTGAGTCAGCTGCTGAGTGACGTGCTCAGGGCCTGTGAAACAGCAGATGTTTAGATTATTTGTGTAGAATCAAAAAATGGTTGGCAATATGTTTTCCGCCAGCTTTAGTGTGAACACTGTGTGCATATAAACATTTAGGTCAGAGGAAAGTCGTGGTCGTTTCACTCTGAGTCATTCGCAGATTTTGGTTTGGTCGATAAAATTGAGAAAGTTTAGCAGACACGTGAGAGAGTCGATCCTCGTCGTAGAATAAACTGCTAACACCCCGCTGGTACCTCCAGGGTTGAGTTGTTGTTAGAGCTGAACCTATCGATTAGTTTTTGGATGAATCAAACTATTATTTTTGTCTTACTTGATTAATATAACAACAGATTTAACCAAATTAACATATTAAAACGTATTCAATCTTCAATCATCAGCAGAGTTTGCACTGCTGGGTATTTCCTGGCTTCAGTCACACCCAGCAAGATCACAGTTAGTAGGTGAGACATTTCACATATCAACACATCAGCCTCAACAACAGCTGAAGATAAATAATGCAGTCAAACAGAGACGAGCTCTCAACTGCTGCCTCTGATGTCCGTCTGGAAACAGCATCTGTCTGACGGTCTCAATTAAAATTGGACACCGTCGGCTTCACAAAGGGAGTATTCTCTGCAGAGCTGCTGGGTCGGATCACATTATACACAGTTATTCATTGTGTCCACCTCCCGTCGACATCATGGTGTAGGCAGGTCACACGCGTCCTCGTTGTGATCACGATCTGAACCCATCAGATCGACACCCCTCCCTGTACTCAGGACTCCCCTGTAGCGTGACTGCAGACCTCTACAGCTGCATTAGCTCTAAATTTAGATCCCTCTCTTCAGATCTGCTATCGACCGGCGGACGAACGATGCCCTTCTTGTTTCACTGCTTTACATCTGACAGAGGGAAAACAACTGCGCGGATCATTTGACACGAGGTGAATTCTGACTCGAATCCCGCAAACATTTAGTCATTGCTCCCATCAAGCAGCCGTCATGCCGC
Organism: Spondyliosoma cantharus; assembly: GCA_900302685.1. NCBI lineage: Eukaryota > Metazoa > Chordata > Actinopteri > Spariformes > Sparidae > Spondyliosoma > Spondyliosoma cantharus. The sequence goes on along the minus strand of OMLP01040520.1, from coordinate 2,726 downwards.
TCCAGGTGTCCACGTTGTGATCGTGAAATTGTCTCTGGGTGGAAAGTGTGCCTCCACAGCTGCTTTCTGCAACTGTACCTACAAAGGCTGCCAACCACCAAGGCCATTTTTAGATCCACGGTCAGTTAATAAGAGCACACTGGCCTACTTTTAATTCCTCCTCTCTCTGGAATTGGTGAGTAGTGCAGACTGGGTGTGTGTTCGTCTGGCGCTGGACTGTTTTTACATTCTTAAATGGCGAAAAAAGGCTGTGGACCCAATATCTGTCACAATGAAACACAAGAAACGGAAGGACAACGTGGAGGTTGAATGGATGAGTGACGTCAGACTTAGTGGAAATTCTGAAGTGTCTTCAGTCAGGAAGTGAAGCTCTTCCTCACAGCATGTGACTTCCTGTACATCGGGGGTCATCAGGAGGGTCAAGAACCACATGCACAAGTCTTTAGGTGTGTGTGGGTGTATTTCACTAATGAATGTTGTTCTTACTGTCACCCTTGTTCATTTGGCCTTCCCTTTCCTTGAGTTTCACTCTGACCACTTGGTGAGTCAGTGTTTCTTGGACGCAGCCTGGCGGGATCCCGTTTTTGTCGCCAGGCTCTACAGAAAGATGTTCCTGGCGCCCGGCCTCAGTAGTAACGTTGAAAGGAACAAGAAACTGTATTTGTCTGGATCTCTTTGTGCAGAGGCATAATTACGCTGTTTAACTTTGCTCAAATGAGTAATGGAACTGGGCTGCAGGGATTCTCTGCGTTTGCACTGGCTTCAGTTTCTCCTCTGTTTTTGTTGGGTAGTGAATATCAGGAGGTATTTTAAGGGGAAGCTCCGTCCATCCAGCTCTGTGACTGCAAACACGTACACCAGCTCAGAAGAGGGGTTGGACAGACGTGGAGTCTTTTTGAAGCTGAAGAGGAAGTTTATGTTTGAAGAGAACAGAGACACACAAAAGCTGTTTTGTCTCATCATTTTTTGATTTTGGCATTCACATCACTCGTTACTCTGCGGCGCTGGGAAATTACAGCTAATATCTCTCGCTGCAACGATCTCGTAAAACTTTGTGTCCCACTGACGTCTTCCTTTATACGACCGTATAGCTGAAAATACGAGTCCCTCAAATCAAAGACTGTGATGATCTGGGATGTAGTGATGGCAGCTGGCAGCGCGTCTCAGTGGGCAACACTTACATTTGTGTCATCTGCACTGGTTGACTGTGTTGTGGTTGTTTTGTTGCACTTATCTTAAAGTGTTTTACTGCAGGAAACATTGCCTTTATATAAACCTGTGGCGTCGAATACACTTGAAATTGAGGATATATGAAGGCAGAACAAACAGGCAGGTCCGTTTTTGTGTCCAGTTCCCTTTTCTCAAATATCTGCTGTGTAATTGTTCTTTCTGTGCACATAACACAAAGTGATGCCTGCAGACTCGCTCCAGCTGCAGCTGCTCTTAAAGAGGCGCAGATGAATTTGGTGGCTAGAATTTGTGCAGATGTCGTGATAACACCTAATGACGGCCCTGCCTGATCTGAGCCAGAGCTGAAAGTAATTAGTCACTAAAGGTGGAAGTGTAACGTAGCAGAAAACAGACAAACTTAAGCAAAGTGTCTGAAAATCCTCCAGCTGTGAGTGATTGGTACACACAGAGCTGGTGAACAGTGAAGCTCAACACCTGCTGACACAGTGAGTCTCCCTGGTAGCTTTATGAATTCATTGTGAAGTAACAGTGTGGGCTTTCATGGCGCGATAAAGACTTACTGCCTCTTTGATTTGTTCCTGTTCCAGCAAGATAATCGAATATTGATTGGTCCTGGTCTCTGAAGTGCTTCGCTGCAGTCATATCTGAGATCATCACGTTCTTTAAGCCTGTGTGCTCACGTTCCGCTTTCAGCCTGCACAGACGCACAAACGTGAATCTACCATGTTTTGTCTGCTTGCCTTTCACACGGCGGCCAGGCCGAGGCCGTCGTCAGCGTCGTGTCATCTTGTGAAGTGCGAGGCCGCTGAGACGACCTTCCCCTGATGGATTATTGTTTACTGTCGCCTTGGATCCCGCTCACCCAGTGCAGGCGTTCATTCCTCAGCACTGCTTACCAGTCAGCGTACCCATGACCCCTGAAGTCCAGAGCTGATCCGCAGGAATCCATTTTCTCTTTCCTAGCAACCAAAGCACACCAGAGTGGCGGCTGCAGTTCTAGTCCTGATATTCTGACCGTTTCTACGATTGTGTTGTTTTTCTTTGATTTTCTTCCAGATTTCAAGGGGTTGCACTTTGAATCTGGTCTTTATGATATAAAAGAGAAAGAAGCTCATGTTTTGTCTTCCTCGTAACAAATGGAGGTTTAGAGAAGCGTCTCACTCGTTTCCTTCCCTTCTTCTGCTTCCTCTTGCTGTCCGTCTCTGTCGCCGGTGTTGATCTTGTCTTCCTGCTGCTGGAGGCTTTCAAGCCAGCATCTGATTTGGAAAGCCTTCAGCGTTCAGCCGCATGCTGTGCATTATTGACAGCGAGCATCTGGTGTTGGCTTCAGTGGCGTCCAGGTGTCGCAGCACACGAAGAAACTCAGACACACAAACATCTGCAGACACACAAACATCTGCAGACACACAAACATCTGCAGACACACAGCGGGCCTTTATCTCTCTCAAGTATCGTTTTCAGTCGCGCTTTCAGCTCGGCGGTCTCTGAGCCAACGATCACATGTGCCGATTGATGTTGTGTTAATCTCGTATAGA